>ML283578.1:0-35657 GCA_005239495.1 Nicotiana undulata | reverse complement strand
GGGGGGGGGGGGGGGGGGGGGGGGGTTGTGACTAACCCGAGCCTTAGAGAAGTATCGGAGCTATGGTCCTCTAGAGGTGGGGGACTAGTCGAGTTACATGCATTATTGACACACTCAGAGGATTGACGTTCCTCGTAATATATGTTTTCTGATTCAACTGCTACTACAATTGCTGGATGTTTGTTGCTGTTGTTCGATATCTGCATCACCTTCACAAAGATTTCGAAGTAGTTACTATCAGTAAGTATGAAAGGAAGCATTGATGCAACAATAAAAGTTGGCGCTAGTGTGACCAGAAGGTCACGAGTTCAAACTGCAGAAATAACCTCTTGCAAAAGTTCACGCGTATAACAGGAACTTAGTGCATCGAGCTGCGAGCTGCAAACCCTGCCACCAGTTAATAAAGAGACTTTTCAGTTGTGTTCTTACCTGTTGTTTCAATCTTTCATTCTCTTCCATTAGTTGTATGCCCTGTAAATTATACAATATCTTCAGCCTCGTGGAATATTATGATGGTGAAAATATGAAAAGTCAATTTTATAGAATTTAAATTCATTAACTCCTCAAATTTCAAGCTTTGATATATATGATATTCTTTATAATTTTTATCATATCAAATCCACTTTTCAACAATCATTTTATTTTATTTTTTTCACCGTCAAAGTAATATTTTTTAAAGTTTTGCGTCCAGTCAAACAACATTATATACCAGACAAAAAAGTATTAAGTTAACACAAATGACCTTTTCTTGAAGCTGGTTGATCTCTTTCATTATTTTGTCACCCTGAGAAAATAAACAAAACAAGTTTTATGAAGACACCATTAGCTCTAGCAATCTAACTACATAAACTGAGCGAATCCTGCCTCATTTTTATTTCCGTTCCCTCCGAGAGAAAAGGTTGGATCAATCAAAGGGATCTTACGAGCCCTCTGTCCCACACCATTAGCTCCCGCTATGCACGGGATTCCGGAAGGCCAGACCACAAGGATGTATCGTAATCAGCCTTACCCTGCATTTCTGCCTCGGGCTACGGGCCCTCTGTCCCACGCATATAAAACAATGACTAACCTTCTTCTCAATGACGCAGCTCAATCCAGCTTCAAGAGACCTCTCCAATTGTTGCAACTGCTCAACACTTAATCCTTGAAGCTCTTCTCCCCTCATTTGCCTGTCTCCATTTCATGTTAAATCTCATTTTGCATTTTTAACCTAAGTTACGCGACTCTTCGATTTTGGTGCGGTCCCTGTCCGGATACGGACGGATACGGATACGGGGACAGGATACGTCCCGGATACGGTCAACTGACTTCGGACACTCTGAACAAATTTGGGAGAAAAATTGAGATTTTGATTTCTCAAAATAAAAAATAAAACAGATTTAGAACAATGAAAGAATAATGTCCATCTTGGAGAATGAAAGATTGAATTGTACAATATTCGTGTAAGTTTTTCACACAATATCTCTCAAAATTTACAATATTTTTATAGCTCTATTTTTTATTATCTGAATCCCCCCGTATCCATATCCGGATGTGCACCCCCGAATCTTAAATTTTTGATTTTGCCGAATCCGATACTCAAAACTGTCCCGGTATCCGGTACCCGCACCCGAGTCCGAGCAACTTAGTTTTTAACCAAAATAATTATTGATAGAACTATCTATACCTCAGTTGATGGCTTTTCTGAGAAATTTCCTTGGTTAATCTAGCGTAATCGCTGTTCTCTACCAGCTGCAAAGAGTACTTTCCAACTTTAGATTGAAAGTAAGTACAAAGTTGAAATAACTACAAATGCAAAAACAAAAACTCTAAAAGTACAATGGATCAAGAAATTTACCTGCAGCTCAAGAGAAGGCTGCTCCAATTTCTGCAGATTCTTTGAGAGCAAATTATGCCTTTCAAGAATTTGTTTCATGCTTCACAGAACAAAATAAATTATTAATATCACATCTTCTCCATATTATCTAAATGGCGACACATGAGCAGTGAAGATTAGAAATAGTATTTTAGGAATGTAAATAAGCAATTTTCTCGTTAACGAGATATTCTGTTAGATATGCAAGTAAATATAATATTTAGTAACTGAATACAATTAAGAAAAACTTAAACTGATTATCCCGAGAGGATTATTCACAACCATAAATTTATAATGTTGCAATGTCACCTGTTCTAACTTTTAAGTTTTCAGAGACAGAAGCACCTATGCTTTTGAGTTTTGGTAGTCCATGATATTTAGATTCCTATATCTAATCTTTAATTTGTGTTATCTTAAATGTAAGATGGTAAAAATTATCCGTGTTCTATGCGGGGCGAGGCGGGGCGGGGCGGGGCAGGGCAGGTGGACGCGGGTGTGTGGCGGGGCGGGTGAATGCGGGAGAAAATGCTATGCGGGACGGGTTAAAATGTTCGCGGGTTTATGCAGGTTTACCCCGCAATCGCATCGCACCACTTGTTATCCCTATGTGCCACAAACAATCATATCATCATGTATATATAATTATTCCTTCACTACTTTGATGTTTGCGCAAAAAATTATGCAACATAAAGCAATTACAATCCATGCTTGTGTGTCAGACATCATAATTGCTCATGTCATGTCGTAGTATTCAGAATCTACTTTTCTACGCTCCAAAATTTCTTTCAACACCATTGCACAGAGATGAGTGCCTATAAAAATAGCTTTTCAAGTTTTATCATTCCGGCTCTCTTCCACTTCCTCTATAGTGCTGCAAATGTTATCACACTTCTTTAAATGAAGCTAAAAACTCTTTCGTGTCTTGAAGACTAGCGTCATGGACATATTCTACCAAAATAAAATAAATGTAATTCATCAAACTAGCTAATTAAGAACATTAAAAATCTAATGTATTTAAAGTCTTATACCGTGTGGTAAAAAAGAAAATTTTGGTTCTCAAGCACTTTATTGCCATGTGCAGTGCCTACCCAGCCAGCTATCATAAAGGTGAACGCATATCAAAATTGCATGCACATAGGACATTTTGCAAAATGTTTCCTTTGCTATTACGATATGTCTTCTGCTTGTTTCTTGAGACCTACCCTTGTATATATATTCCATCAATTTCACCAACACAATCATACCAAAGCCAGATAAAGAATTCATCAAATAGAATAAGTTCGTGCAAGGGTGAAACACTAGGTATTTAAAAGAGATTGTTGGCTAACCTCAGTGTGAAACCAAGTCCATAAAAAAAATCATTACCATATTTGGAATACCAAAAAAATCTTTACCATCTTAGGATGTATGAGAGTCATATTTTTTGGACATATACTATTGACGTCACCCGACTAATTGCCTTAACGGTTATTCTAACGTGCCGATTAATTATCTTGAGTGAATGTTGAAAATATTTATTTGCCGAGCGCTGACTATCAATAAGTGTAATAACAGTCAAGAAAATAGCAAAATACTCCTCACTGGAACATCTGTGGTTCAAGCTGAGCATCGAACCACACTTATTCCAATTGAGAGTTTGTGACTATTTTTCTAACTGTTGTTACACGTAATAATAGTCAGCCATCGACAAGTGAATGTTTGAATGTTTTCAACATTCGCTCGAGACAATTAACCGGCACATCAAACCAATTGCTAACACATTTAGTAGGACATCATCAATAGTTATATGTCCAAACAAATATAACCAACATACATCCAAAGATTTGAAACAATAGCTGCTTTTGGCCCTACTTTAAGGTAAAATCTAAAATTGTTCATGACTAATATGTATGACCTTGATTTCACATTGAGGTTACCTCGCCACTTCCTTTTTAACTCCTAGTATTTTATCCCTGCAGAAACTTATTATATTTGATAAATTTCCTATTAGGCCTTGGTAGGATTGTATAGGTAATGAAACATATCTACAAGTGGAGGTCCCAAGAAACAAGCAACGGACATATCGTAATCTCAAAGTAAACACTTTGCAAAATACTTTATGTGCATGCGACTCTAATATGCAGTTCAACTTTATTGCAACTAGCTGAGAAGGTATTAAATATGACTGTGAAGTACTTGAAAATGTGATTGCTAACCCATAGGCATCTTCTTACACGACATATAAATTCAAATTCATTAGATTTTTAATGCTGTCAGCTAATTTGATGAATTTTACATTTATTTCAATTTGGTGATAAATATTATGTTGTTAACGTTGTTCTTTGAAACACGAAAGGATTTTAGCTCCATACAAAGAACTGCAATATCATTTGCATGACTACAGAAGGAGTGAAAGAAGTGTCGAAACGGTAAAGAACTATTTAATTAGCTATAGACACTCTTTTGTAGCAACATGATTGAAAGAACTTTTGGGGAGCATGAAAAAGTAGATTCTGGATACTAAGACAAAAGATAAACAATTATGATGTGAGCATGCAAGTCTGAATTGTAATTGCTTGTGTTGTGTTGCAAAATATTTTGTGGGAACATCAAAACAGTGATGAGACATTTACAGAGTATGAACATGATGTTATAGTTATTTATGGCATCCACCAACAACTCATTAAAATTAATAATATTGCTTCGTTTTCTCAGGCTGCTCATCGAGAAATGCATGCTTGATTGAAGCGATTATTCACATAATGTGAGAGCACTATACTAAAGAATATCTAGTTACTATTGCCGTTGATTTTTTGAACTAATAGGTTAATGTAATAGATATAAAAATTGAAGAATTTTAATAGTATACAGTAGCTCGTACATGAGTTGTTATTATGTATACGGTTAGAACGGGCATGCCTTTCTTGTGACTAATCGGGGTCGGATAATCATAGGCCATGGTTCGGCCTCGTATAATATCGAGCCTCAATATGGAGTCAGTTTGCTGAATCCTTAATTCGAGGAACAGTCAAGGACGATGATCAACCAAGATCGAGCCCGAGCGGGATGGAGATCGAGTGAAACCGAAGGGGGTTTACCTGGTCAAGTAACGGCAAGCCGAAATATCCGATATCGAGCAAGGATCTCGGCGAGAATCGACACATATCAAGTCAAGGCCGGATAAGCAGCCAATCATAGGATTTCTTATTGTATTTAGAATTGTACCATAAGTAGAAGTTTTCTACTATATAAAGGGGGTTCTAATCATTTTGTAATGACAACATTCACGCAGAACAAAGCAATATACTACATTTTCTCTCTTAAGCTTTTATACTCTGTTGCTCAGTTCATACTTTTCAATGCATACTCATTAGGTTCGAGGGCCAAAGCCGCATATCACATCCAGTTTGCTCTATTTTTATTTAGAGTCAATTTCTAATATCGATTTAAAACTTTTCTCAGTTTGCGTCAAGTGAAATCACATATCTTTAAAACCACTTATAAATTTAATTGTTATCCGATTTTAAGGGTAAACATATTAGAATAGCATGTTATGGTTTAGGGATAATTTATTTAGTAATTTATTATAAAAATGTCCAATGATGAAGATAAAAAGAACCTCACGATTGATTATTTCCTCATGCCTATTCTCACTCCTTCAGCTAAGAATTTTATTCTCAGCGTATTTGTATAAATAATTAATTTTGAAATTTTTATTCTAATACGATAGCAATTAAGAATTAGGCAGGTTTAGTTTTTTTTGTTTGAGGTAAGATAGTCAAGTTGGAATAATTTTGATAGTTTTATAATATTTCTAAGGAATTAACTGCAGTATGAGTTTTCTTTTGCCTATAGGATATTTAACAAGTGCTGCCGTAATATGTTGAACATCATAGCATTAGTATTTTATCTACATCATCAGTTCTTAAGCTTATTAATACCAGGTAAAATATATTTTGGTCATTTTATTTTAAGAAAACTTACATCAAATTAATTTTTTTTAAAAGAAAATATCGTCAATAGATAACTAGGGTCATATACTCCATTACTTCCTTCATAAGTGGTTACCACTATTATCTTTTAAATAATATAAAGATTATTCATAAGAACTGTTTTAATAATGTTTAAATATTATATGGTGAATAATAAGCAGATATTATTATTTCCTTATTGGAAACTCATGCACACAAATTACAAATATTTTCTCGGTATAAAATAATATACACATTTTCTAAATAATATAGTGGATGCCACTAGAAGTGTAACTATCATACCCCACCTTGCTATAAAATGCATCACACCAAGAAACTTAAAATGCAAAAACACAAAGAAAAATTTTCTATTTCATTCTGAGCTTAATCAGTATATGAGATAAGCTAAAACAAAACTTATTTACAAACTAAACTTGTTTGTGTTCTATTCTATATATATATATAAAACACACACACACACACAAAAAAAACATACCTGGAGCTAGAAAAGTCAAAGAGTTTTCCAGTAGAAGAGAAAATGATGAGAGCAACATCAGCATCACATAAAACTGAGAGTTCTTCAGCTTTCTTGAAAAGTCCTCTTCTTCTCTTTGAAAAAGTGACTTGCCTTGCTGTTGCGTTATCAATTTTCTTGATCTGAATTTTTTCTTTTACCATTTTGAATATATATATATATATATATATGTCAATATTTCAAGAATTATTACCAACTTCACAGAATATAATTAAAGAGATGGATGTGTAAGAAAATGGGAGTGACCTAATTAATACTATCGTCTATAGAGTGGTGCACAAGGCTTTCTATTTTGGAGATTATGTTGGGGGACAAGCTTTGCAAAAAGCTGATGACATTTTTGCCAAAATTAAAGAGGAAAGAGAGAACAAAAACCCTAAAGAGAAAGTGTATTCTTGGGTGTAGCAAAAACAATCCTTATTTGGTCATTTATTTTGGTTTTCAAGATCCAGACGAATGGGAGAGGAGAGACTTGTCTTTGTATGAAACACACAATTAGATGGTGGGTATAACAGAATAATAAAAGGAGGAAAAAGATAGTGATAGGCTGAAAAAGAATTTATTACTTTTTCCAGTTTGGGTTCGCTTAGGAGTCTGTTTGGCAGGATGTATTGGAGTAAATAATGCATGTATTAGTTTTTGGTATGATCAGTCCCTTATTTGATACACTTTTTTAATATGTGTATGACATAGTTATACAACTTATTTGGTATTATCTTATGTATAATTATTAATATATAGTAAATCATGGTATTAGCAATACCAAGGCTATCAATCCATGCATTAGCATGATTATAGACAAAATTATTCTTATACACCCCACCAAACAACCCCTTAGGGCTCGTTTGGTAGGAGGGAGAAAGAATAATCAACCCCCGGACTAAATTTAAGAAAAGTTTATCCCATATTTGATTGGAATAAAATTGCGGTATCAATAATCCCGAGATTAGTTATTCGTGGGATTGTATTATTTTTTTATCCCCGTAGAAAGGTGGATGTAACAAGCGAAATTATAGTGACGATAAACTGATTTTCAGACCACAAAGAGGGGTTTATTCCTCAACTTCTAGGAGTAACTAGAGCAAAGAGAAAGGAAAAACTGAGAAAAGGGAGGTTTCAGGTCTAATTTCTAAGCTAAAGAATTATAAGCAAGTTAATCCATAGCATTTTTGGTTGATTCTTATCCTATTTATGCTTTTCGGTGCAAGGTCGTCCTTTGTCCTTTTCTATAACGTCTTGGCAGAGGTTTATTCTCTTGGGATCTGGGACCACATAATGGTCCATATATTTGGGTGGATGTTTCTCCCTGGTGTTGCGCCTAGGAGCCTGTGACGTGTCATGCTGATTTGTTACAATGCCTCCCCGTGGAGACGAACCTTGCCCTCAGGGATTTGATATGGAAACTCACGAAGGAGAGTTTGAGTATCTTCCCAGGCGGCATCTAAAACTGGAAGGCCTGACCATTTGATACGAAATTGGAAGATCTGTTGCTCCCCTCTAGAAATGGTTCTAAATTTGCAATACATATTCTGGGAGGAGAACCAAGGAAGAAGATTGATCCAAAAGGTCAATTGAGGTGATCTGGATATGGATTGGCTCAGAATTTTCGCAAGACTGAAACGTGAAAGACAGGGTGAATTTTGGATAAAGGAGGAAGTGCCAATTTATAAGCAACTACACCCACTCGCCAAACAATCTGGAAAGGACCAAAGAAGCGTCTACTCCATTTGGTATGGCGTTGTAGGCGTACTGAGAGCTGACGAAGGCAGACATACACCCAATCTCCAACATTAAATTGCACATCTCTACGAACTTTGTCGGCATTGCTTCATCGCGTTGGCGAAGGGAAGTAGCTACAACAGGGCTGGTAGAATTGTCCTGGATATATCATGAAACAATTGGCGGAGGGCGACCATACACCACCTCAAACGGAGTAAGTTTAGAATTATGGTGGTCTGAAGTATTATACCAAAATTCTGCCCACGACAATAGAGAAAACCAAGTAGAAGGAGTGTCAGATGCAAAGAAACGGAGGTACATTTCCAAACACTTATTAAGCGCCTCGGTTTGATCGTCCCACTAAGTATGGTATGCGGAACTCATGGCCAATTGAGTCCCTTGCAGCCGATGAAGTTCATTCCAAAATTCAGATAAAAAGAGAGGATCTCTATCTGAAACAATTGTTGCCGGAAAAGCCATGTAGACGGATGAACTCATGAAAAAATACTTTAGCAACCTTTTGACTAGTGAAATTAGTTGGTAAAGCAAAAAAGTGGCCATATTTGGATAGACGATCCACAGTCACCAATATAACAGTGCGACTTTGAGACGGTGGAAGGCCAATAATGAAATCTATCGAAATTTTGTCAAAGATCACATCTGGAAATTGGCAAAGGAGACAATAAACCAGCCGGTTTTAAAGTGGAGTCCTTTATTTATTGACAAATCTTACATTCCATGACAAACTTTTGAACATCAGCTCTCATGTTAGCCCAAAAAAAATTGGAAGAAAGTCAATGAAATGTGCGCGAAATTCCAGCATGACCCCCATTCTTAAAAGAATGGAACTCAACGAGCAATAAAGAGCGATGTTTTTCATCCTTAGGTAATACCAAGTGGTTGCAAAACAAAAGCATCCCCTCCTGGAATGAAAAGCGAGGTAAGGAGGTTGGATCCTTTACCAATTGGTGTTGTAAAGCCCTCAACTCCTTATCTGTTTTGTTGAAAGCTCATAATTGGTCTATCAAAGCCATTTAAGTGACATCTAATGATAAAGCATGAAGAGCAGAAACTCGAGATAAAGCATTAGCTGCCGAATTTAATCTTCCTCGGCCATAATGGATCCCAAATCCATACCCAATAATCTTACTGAGCTAACGTTATTGTTCTGGAGTTTGAATCACTTGACTAGTAAGTGATTTCAAAGGTTTCTGATTAGTGGGGATAATGAATCGGCGGCTCAGTAAATATTGTCGCCATTTTTGCACCGCTTTGGTGATGGAGAACATTTATCTATAGTAAGTGGAAGCAGCTTGTATCCTAGAAGATAACTTTTGACTGAAAAAGGCAATAAGAAGAGCCTCCTGGGAAAGCACTGCACCAATACCCAATCTAGAAGCATTTGTTTATACTGTAAAGACCTTAGCAAAAATTAGGCTAGGATATGACTGGAACATAACTCAAAGCTTGTTTGATTTTGGTGAAAGCAACCAATGCCTCATCTGACCATATAAATGAATCCTTCTTTAAAAGATCTGTAAGATGGGAGGATAATTGTGCATAACTTTTGACAAATCGACGGTAGTATCCAGTTAAACCCAAAAATCCTCGCACATCCCTAACTGATGAAGGTATAGGCCATGAAAGTATTGTAACTTTTTTTCTTGATCAACCTGAAGACCCTCAACCGAAATAATATGTCCCAAGTAGGCAATGGATGTCTGGTCAAAGTGAAACTTCGAACGCTTGACAACCAATGAATTTTGTCGCAAAATATCAAACACGGAATAAAGATGTGCCAAGTGAGCGTCCCATGATTGACTATAAACAAGTATATCATCGGAAAAAACTAAAACAAACTGCCAAAGAAATGGTTTAAAATAGAGTTCATGGTTGCTTGGAAGGTAGAAGGTGCATTTGAGAGCCCAAACGGCATGACGGTAAACTCAAAGTGCCCGTCATGGGCGCCAAAAAGTGATCGGCTCCAACCATGCACCACTATAGAATGGCGAGGAGGGGTCGATGTAGCTTTTACCCGAGGGATCGGGATCGATATCCACAGGGAGTTATAAGATGGGAATTGGGTTCCTATCCGACCTAGTTATGTATTTTGTCTTTAATTACTCTTCTAGCCATATGTGGGTTTTGATTCTATTCTAGTTTAAAGCTATTGATTGCTAAAAAGAAGCTAAGTATAATATTTTTATAAGGATTTTCTCAATTGATAAAGGACACTAGGGAAGTGACTTACACCTAGGCGAGTATCTAATGGAATCTAGAGTTTAGGGCAAACTTCTTGAATATGAGATCGTGATATAACCTCATACTCAATTACTCACCCTATACCTCTCGATAGTTTGGGTGACTTTTCCCGAATTGACTTTCTCAAGCCTGATTGGGTGTTCAAATATAGCAAGTGAAATTGGTTCAAGTCGGGTATTACTATCTCTAGGTTTAACCCTTTAATTGGGGATATCAATATCTTTAATTCACCCCAATTCCTTGTTACCCTATTTTACCTAGACCCTAGTAAAAAGGGAATGAATTAGTATTAGCAACCACCAATTCAACAAATGAAGCATGAAACAAGAAAAATATCACTAACCCAGAACAAATAAGCCCTAATATTAAAGACCCATAAGATACCCACACTAGGGTTGGGTCACAACCCTAGATAATGGGTCTAGCTACTCATAATCAAGGTAGAAACCAAAGATGTAGATGAAATAATAACCATAAAGGTTAAATACAAGGATAAAATCTAAGATTATAAGCTAAGCTACTCTAAATTTACTCAAAAGGGAAAAAGGTTGTTGTTCACGAGCTCACTGATACAAAATATGTTCTAAAATGTGAAAAAGAACTATTTATACATAGGTGAAATTATTGAACAAAAATGCCCATGCGGAGGTTCCGTTGTCACCAGAAAAATAGGCGCCTCAGCGGATTGACATTCACGGCCGCGCAATAACGAGCGTGGACCATACTTCTTCAAAATTGGCCTTGATGAAAACTCTCTGAACCTTGATTCCGCTCCTTGATGAAAACTCTCTGAACCTTGATTCCGCTCCTAGCGAAATTCTAACCGCTTCAGCGTTAGGAAATAGCGTGGCCGCATAAAATAAGCGCTGACCGCGTTTCATCGTTTGCCCAAGATTGCTAACTCTCTGATCCTCCATTTCCGTCGCGCTTTTGTGACCATGTCAGCGGTCCCAGCTGAGTCCAAATTCATCTTTTTGAACCTCAAATACGCGGCCACCCTCAGTAATCCGCCTCAGCGGACAAGCTTATGCTGCAACGTAAAATTAACACTGTCAGCGCTCCAGTTGAGTTCAAAGTTTTTGCAAGATTGGCTCCTTTTTAAGTTCGCTTTGATCTCTTTGTTTCATTTTGACCAAAACCTACAAGTAAGCACCTTGAGTTAGTTTTCGAGAATATCTTAACGCATTTTTGCCCCAAAACCTAAGCAAAAAAGAGTACATAGTAGGTTAATATCCCTAGTTATCAACTCCCCCAAACTTAAGATTTTGCTTGTCCTCAAGCAAACAAGGTAATTCTCACCTCCACAAGAAAAGAAAAGTAGAATTTCAGTTGTCCTAAAGTAACTTCATCAAGCTTCAATTGGGACTAATAATTACCCTCAACACAAATGCATTATTGACAACATTATGCAATGACTTTCTGAGTTCCATAGATCTAGTGTGACACAAAAGCTTCAGAGTTGACTCAATTCATCAAAGAGAATGTACGCTCAAAACCGGGATTGTCAAGAAGTGCGCTCATCACTCTCAAAAGAATGCCATAAGTCCAGCTCTAAGTACCATAGGCTTGTCCCTCATGTAAATCACCACTAATGTAAGCTCACTCAACTTGAAATCCTATAGGGATTTAACAGGATGTAATGAAGGCTTTTTGGATCAAATTCGGACATAATGAACTATGATTGTATCATATTTCCTTAAGCACTCCATTTTCACAATTCAGCTCGTGTTTTTCTTGACTATTTGAGTCATTTTCTTCTTCCTTGAGGGAACTTAGAGAGACATATTATCGTTCCTTCTTCTATTTGACGCTCATTTGTCTCCTTTTTTCATCATTCCAAGCCTTTCAACATTGTTTCGTTGAATCATTTCAACCTTTACTTTTCTTTTTGACATGTTTCTTTTTGGCTTTTCATCCTTTTCTTTGCCCTTCGTTGTCATCAATTCTTTTTGTTCTCTGAACCTTTCATCACTTTTAATTTCCTTGTCTCTCCCCCAAACTTATGTTTTTGACTACTGTTCATCATGAATGCTAAGAAAAGATTGGGTGCCAAGAGAGGGTCATTATAGAACGGATGAAGGCTTGTAATCGGTTATTGAATGAAAAGGCTTAGGCTCAAAGGGGTTGACTAAGCATATTATCATAGTAGGCTATGGAAGTTTGCAAATTCAAATGGGACCAAGAAGAGCCTATAATCACTTCTCAAGTCGAGCTACACTTAGAATTTCGCCTAGAAAAACATTCGGGGCAAGTTCTAGACTTTTTGGAACGACACTTGGGATTGCAATTCAAAACCTCGCCTCTCAAGCCACATCATTGTTAAAGAGAATAGAGTCGAGGGTCCACAACAACCTTATCTTATATTGAAAAATCACATATGGCTACAAACACCACTTGATGACAACTTTAGACAAATCAAGATTCTAAGGGTCACAACTAGAGCTAGTCTTGTCTAAAACTTGTCTCTAACCATGAGGTCAAAGGAAAATATGTTAGTTTCAAGTGAAGCTTACTTGAGTCACATTTATTCATTACTACCATATAAAATAAAAAGAAAAAGAAAAAAAAACAGACTCAATCCCTTAAGAAGGTCGTCACGCCATCCATCGTAGGGAAGAGGCACCCGGTTCACACAATTTTCACCCTTGGAAAGAACCGTGGCATTAAGAAAACCAAAGGCTTATTGATCACGAAAAAAGTAAAAAGAAGCTACTTAAGCAAATAAGAAGCTAAGTTATTAAGGAAAATTGTAAAAGAAGTTATAAAGTAACAACACGGAAAGTAAAGTGAATATGTACAATAGGGGATTAAGACGATTATACATAAGAGGTGAATGAATATATACATGGAAAGGTAGCTTTATATACATACCAAAGATAAAAAGTACGGAAGTAAAGTACAAGAAATAGAAAATAAATAAAGGAAAATAGTATCAAGAGTTATTACAGACCAAATCATCATCAAAATCACCAAATTAGACCCCTCCCCCCCCCCCAAAATAAAAATTAGCATTCCCCTCAATGCTAAATGCAAAAATAGAATAGGGGAAGGGTAGAGAGTAAAAGAAAACTCTCTAAGATGCCTCTGTCTGCATAGGAGCTGGGTCACTGGCTGGGTCCTGAAGATGGGCTGATGTATCTCCCTCGGGGTCCTCCAGCTGGATCTCCAAATCCTCAGTCTGGGGGATCACTACCCTCCTCACAGGCTCACTGGTGGCCTCCTGATCTGGTGTCTACAATGGCTGGGCTGTCAGAGATGCAGGGGCAGGCACTCCTATGAGTAGATCAAGGGGGATATCACCCGCTATAGTGAGCTTTGCCACTTCCTTCTTCAACTCATCCTGGCTCTTCTTCATCTTCTTTACCTGTTTACCCAGGGGCTTGATTTCCTTCTCATGTGTGCCCATGGACTCCAGAATCTTCTTCTGGTTTTCAACTAAACTCTTCAAAGTTTCCTCCAATGATGGAGGCAACTGGATCTGGGTCGGAGCTGCCTGGGTTGCTACGACACTGGATAGAGTAGTTAGCTTTGATGAAGCTACCTGCAGCCAATTGCTGATACCGGCCAATGTTTGGTTTACCCTCAGAGCAGTCTGAGGGTAAGTTGAAGAAGAAGGCACTGAGGTAGGAATGGAGGCAGATGGTCCGTAGGGAGGATGTGGCATGGCAGCAGAAGACCCCTCAACAGTAGATGGCTCTAAACCTGTGGCCACCACCCCTGGCTCTTCAGACTGGCCAGTGGGAGCGATGGCTTTGCTCTTGTACTTGGGGTTATCCGGACCCTGCAAGTTGTACCAAGAAAATGGCTTCTTCGGCTTCACCTTGGTGTCATAGTCCCTTCCCTCTACTCCCTCGTCCAAAAGTACATAGTAAGGAAGTTTGGGAAGTGATATGAATGCTCACCTTTTCTAATCGTCTTGTTAATTACCTTGGCCATAATATTCCCGACATTGATCGGGAACCCCGCCATAATAGCCCCCACAATAATAGCACGGGAAACTGACGGGTTACTGTTATGAGTAGTGGGGTCGATCCTGCTGCATATAAATGTGGCCCATCCCTTTGCCTTGAAACTCAAAGCGTTCCTGTAGATAGGAACCCCTGTTGTCAGCCAAGCTGGAGTAGTCTCGGGAATATAAATCACAGAGGCTAGCCAGGGGCGAGCTAACTCATCCAGCTCCACCTTCTCTATATATAGGGTTACCTCTTCATCATTGAACCCAGCATAGTCATTGAGAGCTTTATTGAATAGAATCTTCTTGTTGCGAAATTTGGTCAAGTATGTGCCATGTTTGATGTTGGCGTCATTAGCATAGAACTCCTTGACCACAAATTTATCGGCCTTTGGCACGCTGCTGGTGAAGAACTTATACCCCACTCTCTCATTGAAGTGCCTTTTAACATTTGGGTTGTGGGGTAGAAGGTCCCGCTCAATCAAAGCCCTCTCTAATGTAAGTGACCTCTGAGGCCACCACTCCCTGAATTTGTGATAAGCTTTCCCACTCACGAACCGGTCTTGCCATACTACTGGGTTCCGAGACCTCACCAATCCCCCTATCTGAGTGTCACCACCCCTCCCATCATCCGAGGCATCATCATCGCTATCGATCTGTACTGGGGCAGGTGTGGTAGAGGGAGTTGATGTATTGGGGGCCGGATTAGGTGGAGAATCACTGAGTCCCAAACTATCCTAAGAGTCGGATATAGAAGTTGACTCATTTATAAGGCGTCGGGGCTGAGATTGTGCCTCCTCTTGAGCTTGGCAAGTTTCCCTCTCCGAAATTTCCCGAGAGGGGACATACTCGCTAGTCTGCAAGGTGTCTGGAGTGGGCCTCCGGAGAGTCTTCTTGTTGCCAATTATCCTTCTAGGGACTAGGCGCTGGTTGTTTTCCTCGTCCCTTTCCCCGTGATGATTCACCCCTTACGAGTTGTTTATCTTGGCCGCCTCAAGATCAAGCCATTGTCTGCAAACATAGTCAATGAAAGCACATTAGCATTTGGTAATCAGTGAAGCATTAGAGTAAGCAGAGATAGGTCGCAGAAGTTAAAATAACTGGACCGCTGTCAGCGGGAAAAAGGAGCGCTGCAGCGGACAGGCAATCGCTGACAGCGGAAAATGGGGCGCGACCGCGAGAGGCTGGGAATCAGACTACCCAGTGTCTGAACATCACTCACCGTTGACCGCGGAAAATTGGGAGCGGCCGTGTAAGCTCCGCCGCTGAGAGTATAAAAACGAACTCGGCTGCAAAATCTATATGACACTTCCCTGAACTTTGTTCTATTGTCCGCAAAAAAAAGAACTGTGACCGCGTAAAGTTGGACGCTGACACCGGAAATTCCACCGCGGCCGCGTTAAACAGGCCAATTCAAACTTAACAAAAGCACATCACCGTTGGCCGCGGAATTTAGGTTGCGGCCGTAGAATTCAAATAACACGGGCACTAAGGAAAGGTCCATTATCTAGGGTTCATATTTCTCAAAGAATTTGGAAATTAACAAGCAAAATTAAACACCCCAAACCCCATTAGGCATCAAAAAACAATAACCCATTCATTTTTATCACTAATTAAGCATACTTATGATTCTAGGTCTATAGTAACTCTAACTAGAAAGAAAAACTAAAAAAATAAGTAAACAAAAGAGAAAGAATGAAAATTAAAACTAAGAGATTGATCATACTAGGAGCTACATTTGACGTAGGAATGAAACTTGTTAGATGAGGTGAATTTTAGATGCACAAGAGTGGTGATGAACAGTGAAAAGGGGTGTTGTGAAATGCTAGGGTGTGAAAAGTGTAAAAGGATGAGGGCACCCCAATTTATACTAAAACCCTAGGACCACACCGACTTACCTGGCACGGCCGCTAAATTTTACTGCGGTCCGCGCTTTTTCACCTTTTGAAGAGTTGAAGCTTTGATGTCACCGCTGGGAGCGAAAAAACAACGTGGCTGCGAAATAGTGACCGATGACCACAGAATTTCAACCGCGGACGCGGTTCAAACTTCAGAGAGTTAAATTTTGATTTTTATAAGTCCGCGTCTGCTGCACTATTTCGCCCCCGCGTAAGTGCTGCCGGTGACCGCAGAATTTGGAGCGCGATAGCGGATCCGTGCAAACTTAGCCAATTTTCTTCAGTATGTGTCCTGCACTGCATCAAACAACTCCTACACAAATCTCTCAACCAGTTAGTTCAAAAGAGCCTAATATAAGAAGAAAAATGAAAAAGAAAGAAAAATCACTTGGGTTGCCTCCCAAGAAGCGCCTGATTTAACGTCGCGGCACGACGCAAGTTACCATCATCATTGAAACATTATCAAAGCCACCACGTCGCTGTCATAAAACTTCCCCAAGTAATACTTCACACGATGCCCATTAACCCGGAAGATTTCACCATTTTTGTTCTTCAAGTCAAGAGCACCAAAAAGTGTTACATGCATTACCTCAAAGGGACCACTCCATTTGGACTTTAGCTTGCCCGGAAACAGATGCAAACGGGAGTTGTAGAGAAGGACCAAATCACCCTCTTTGAATTCCTTGTTTCTGGCATATTTATCATGCAAGTATTTCATCTTCTCCTTGTACAATGATTAGCTTGAATAGGCATGAAACCGAAATTCATCTAGCTCATTGAGTTGTTCCACACGAAGATTTGCTGCAACATCCCACTCAAGATTTAACCTCTTCAAGGCCCATAATGCTTTATGTTCTAGCTCAACCAGCAAATGACACGCTTTACCAAACACCAACTGGTATGGAGACATACCGATTGGAGTCTTAAATGCAGTCCTATAAGCCCATATCGCTTCATCTAGCTTCCTTGAGCAATTTGTTCTATTGGCATTCACAGTATACGATGTTTTTAATTCCCTATTTGAAACCATCACTTTCCCACTAGCTTGGGGATGATAAGGGGTAGAGACCTTGTGATTGACACCATATCAAGCAAGCATAGTATCAAATGCCCTATTACAGAAATGAGACCCCTCATCACTTATAATAGCCTGGGGCGTCCCAAACCGTGTGAAAATGTTCTTCTTAAGAAAATCTACTACACTCCGAGATTCATTGTTGGGAAAATACACGGCCTCGACCCACTTTGAAACATAATCAACCTCCACAAGAATGTATGTATTGCCACACTAACTAACAAAAGGGCCCATGAAGTCTATGCCCCACACAACAAATATGTCAACTTCAAGAATAGTTGTGAGGGGCATTTCATCCTTCTTTGATATTCCTCCAGCTCTATGACACTCATCACATCTATTTAAAAGCTCACTGGCATCTATATACATGGTTGTCCAATAAAAACCACAACTCAGAACTTTGGAAGCAGTCATTGCCCCACCGTGTTGACCACCGTAGGGAGAGGAATGACAAGAATCAAATATTCTCATTTGTTCCTCCTCCGGGACACACCTATGAATCACTCTATCATTGCAAATTTTATACAAGTAGGGTTCATGCCAATAATAGTCCAAACTGTCCCGTTTGAGTTTCTTCCTTTGGTTAGAAGAGAGCTCACACGGGATAATGGTGGTAACAATCAAATTGGCAACATCCGCAAACCAAGGCATATCATTCATAGAAACCGAGATGAGTTGCTCATCCGGGAAAGCATCATTACTTTCAATACCATCTTTTGGCCTCCCTTGCTCTTTTAGCCGGGAGAAATTATCCGCAACCTGATTTTCACTACCTTTCCTATCAATAATCTCGAGGTCAAATTCTTGAAGCAACTAAACCCATCTCATCATTCTAGCTTTGGAGTCCTTCTTTGTCATCAAATACCGAAGCGCCGTGTGATTGGTGTGAACAATTACTTTGGCGCCCATGATATAAGGCCTAAATTTCTCCATTACGAACACCATTGCTAACAATTCCTTCTCTGTCACTGTATAATTAACCTGGGCATCATTCATAGTTTTTCTTGCATAGTACACCGGATGAAATATCTTGTTCACTCGTTGCCCCAAGACCGCTCCTACCGCAACATCACTTGCGTCGCACATAAGCTCAAAGGGTGAGCTCCAATTTGGTGAGGTAATGATTGGAGTGGTTGTTAATTTATACTTCAAGAGCTCAAAGGACTTCATGCATTTTTCATTGAAATCAAACCTTGCATCCTTCTCTAATAGCTTGCATAGGGGATTCACCACTTTAGAAAAGTCTTTGATTAACCTCCGGTATAACCCCGCATGCCCAAGGAAACTTCTAACTCCCTTGACAGAAGTTGGAGGAGGTAACTTTGAAATCACTTCTATTTTGGCCTTGTCCACTTCGATTCCATCTTTTGAGATCTTATGGCCGAGGACAATGCCCTCCTCGACCATAAAGTGAAATTTTTCCCAATTCAACACAAGATTTGTCTCTTCACATCGGGCTAGAACCTTATCAAGATTTTGCAAACATTCTTCAAATGAGTCTCCAACCACACTAATGTCATCCATACAGACTTCGAGAAAGTCCTCCACCATGTCCGTAATATCAAACGGCATCCTATAGAATGCGAAGGTCCCATACGGGCAGGTTAAGGTAGTTTTCTCTTGATCTTTCGGGGCTATAATAATCCGATTGTAAACTGAGTACCCATCCAAGAAACAATAGAAAGCCCACCCGGCAAGTCTGTCCAACATCTGGTCCAGAAATGGCAATGGAAAGTGATCCTTCTGGGTCACCTTGTTCAGCTTCTTGTAGTCCTTACATACCCTCCAACCAGTCATGGTCCTAGTAGGATCAACTTATTCTTTTCATTTTTCACCACAGTCATACCTCCCTTTTTCAGCACATATTGCGCCGGTGAAGTCCATGCACTGTCTGAGATTGGATAGATAACCCCTGCATCAAGCCATTTGATAATCTCCTTTTTGACCACCTCTTGCATAGCCTCGTTCACCCTCCGTTGATGTTCCACAGACGGTTTTGCATCATCCTCAAGTATAATTTTATGCATGCAAAAGGCGGGGCTTATGTAGAAGAAGGGCCCAAGAATTCATACTTGAGGTGTGATGGGAGAGGCCTCAACTCCAAGATAGGTGGCTCCTTGATCGAGGGATTTATCAGTGGAGTATTCTGATTTTCCAAGTCCAAGGATAGCTTACGGGGACCATAAGAATAGGAGCCCATTCCTTGCAATGCATTAGCACATTCAACCAAGTCATCACTTACATCATCATTGTGGTTCAACAAGACAGCTTCCATCAGATCTTCCACATTGATCATTGAGCTTGTATCATCAATTATCACTTCTGTCACTAAATCCACAAAATAGCAAACCTCGGTACTATTTGGTTGCCTTATTGACTTGCACACGTGAAAGACAACCTTTTCATTGCCCACCTGGAAGGTGAGCTCACTGTTTTCAACATCCACCAAGGCCTTCCCTGTTGCTAGGAATGACCTTCCCAAGATTATAGGCACCTCGTAGTCTACCTCGCAGTCGAGAATCACAAAATCAACATGCAAGATAAACTTGTTGACCCGTACAAGAACATCATCAATAATACCAAGGGGCCGCTTCATTGTTATATCCTCCATTTGTAGTCTCATTGAAGTTGCTCGTGCTTGACCGATACCCAAAGTTTTGAAGACGGATTAAGGCATGAAATTGATACTCGCACCTAAATCACACAATGCCTTTGCAAAATCCGCACTTCCAATGGTACAAGGGATGGTAAATGCGTCGGGATCTTCAAGCTTGAGAGCCATCGAAGGCACAATGGAACTTACTTGGTGAGTCATTTTGATGGTCTCACATTCTATAGATCTCTTTTTAGTCACCAAGTCTTTCATAAACTTGGCGTATCCCGATATTTGCTCAAGAGCTTCCACTAATGGCATGTTGATTGACAAGCTCTTCATCATCTCTATAAACTTCTTGAATTGATTTTCACTTTTCTGCTTTGCCATTATTTGAGTATAAGGTGGAGGAGGCCTAGTCGAAGGAGCCTTGACTTTTGGCACCACCGGCTCTTGAATGTCTATTACGTGTTCCCTAGACGGGTTCACGTCATTTTGTGACTCCTCCTCATTGTCATTGATATAAATCCTCACTTTATCTTCACTCACTTGCTCAACCACTATAAAAACATCATCGTTTTGCACTTCATCATCATCACACACAACTCTCTTTTGCTTGGAGGTACTTGCTTCACCACACCGACCACTCCTTGTGGTCACCACCATTGCATGCCCAGTATTATTATTGTTCCCTCCCTTCGGGTTTACTACCATGTCACTAGGTAGTGCCCCCTTAGGGTGAGTGTTCAATGCTTGCGATATTTGACCCATTTGGACCTCAAGATTTCGGATTGAGGTAGTGTGGGAGGCAATTTGAGCATCAGAACCAGCAGTCCTCTCCATCATCTATTTGAACATATTCTCTATCCGGCCCATATCGTTGCTTGACGAACTTTGTCCTTGAGATTGATACGGAGGAGGATTGTTGGGTTGTTGATACATTGGGGGCCTTTGAAATCCTGACCCCCGATTTCCATTTCCACCCCAATTGTTGTTGTTATTGCCATTCCAATTGTTGTTGCCACCCCAATTCTTATTATTATTCCCCCAATTGTTTGAGTTGTTGTTGTTCTAGTTTCCTTGACCTTGATTCTGATTATTCTATTAAGATCTCCACTATTGGTTTGGAGCATTGCTCCGCTGTCCTTGGTAGTTGTTTGCATACATCACATTCTCACTTTGGTCATCATACGAATCATCATTGTTGTAATCACTCACACCTTGATCATTGTGATCATTGTTACTTTGCATTTGTTGGCCACGTTGTCTTCAGTTGTTGACCATTAGATTGACCCCTTCCATTGCAGGTACTTGCTTTGGTCTTTTGATTTGCTGAAGCTGTGCTTTGGCAAGTTGGTTCATAGTTGTTGTTAACTCAGCAATGACTTGTCCGTGGTCTTGGAGTTCCTTGTGAAGATTGATCACATTTGGGTCACCTTGAGGAACGTTTGGCCGACTTTGCCACGCTGAATAAGTGTCAGTCATTTCATCCAGATTGTCACATGCTTCATCATAAGACAACTTCATAAAATTACCCCCAGCTAACTAGTTCACCACACATTGATTGGTCGTGTTTATACCCCGGTAAAATATTTGTTGGATCATAGCTTCTGTCATGTCATTATTGGGGCATTCCTTGACCATAGTTTTGTATCTCTCCTAAATCTCACGAAGGGGCTCATTGGGTTCCTTTTTGAATGCTAAGATTTCATCCCTTAAAGTTGCCATATGTTTGGGTGAGAAAATTTTGCAATAAACTTGTCTTCCAACTCATCCTGCGTAGACATGGAATGTTTGGGAAGTCTTTCGAGCCAATCCGGGTGAGAAAAAACTTGGCAATGAATGCTAAGATTTCATCCCTTAAAGCTGCCATTTGTCTGTTTGCTTCCCCAACAGGTATCTACAAATCCCTTTAGATGTTTATAAACATTCTGATGGGGAGCACCTGTGAATTATCCTCGCTGCTCCAATAAAGTCAACATCACATCTTTGAGCTTGAGGTACTAGATTCACCTCATCATCACCATTATCATCTACCTCATCCCCCGGTATAACATTGCCAAGAAGATCAACCATTTGTACCTAAAGCGACTAAACACACAAGTTAGTAAAATAGAAGGAAAGAAAAACAATATACACAACTAGTCAGATAGATAGCCAAAACTGTTTAACTCCCCGGTAACGGTGACAAAAAGTGATCGGCCCCAACCCTGCACCACTATAGAATGGCGAGGAGGGGTCGATGTAGCTTTTACCCGAGGGGTCGGGATGGATATCCACAACAAGTTATAAGATGTGAATTGGGTTCCTATCCGACCTATTTATGTATTTTTTTCTTTAATTAATCTTCTAGTCATAGGTGGGTTTTTATTCTATTCTAGTTTAAAGCTATTGATTGCTAAAAAGAATCTAAGTATAATGTTTTTGTAAAGGTTTTCTCAATTGATAAAGGGCACTAGGGAAGTGACTTACACCTAGGCGAGTATCTAATGGAATCTAGAGTTTAGGACAAACTTGTTGTATATGGGATTGTGATATAACCACACACTCAATTACTCACCCTATACCTCTCGGTAGTTTTGGTGATTTTGCCCGAATTGTCTTTCTCAAGCGTAATTGGGTGTTCAAAAAGTACAAGTGAAATTGGCTCAAGTCGGGTATTACTATCTCTAGGTTTAACCCTTTAATTGGGGCTATTGATCTCTTGAATTCACCCCAATTCTTTGTTAGCCTATTTTACCTAGACTTGGGTCCTCTTTCTCAAGAAGAACCCTATTTAAAAAGGCATGAATCAGTATTTGCAACCACCAATTCAACAAATAAAGCATGAAACAAGCTAAATATCACTAACCCATAACAAATGAGCCCTAAAATGAAAGACCCATAAGATACCCACACTAGGGTTAGGTCACAACTCTAGCTACTCATAATCAAGGTAGAAATCAAAGATGTAGATGAAATAATAGCCAAAAATATTAAATACAAGGATAAAATCTAAGATTATAAGATAAAGCTACTCTAAAATTACTCAAAAGGGAAAAAGGCTGATGTTTACGAGCTCACTGATACAAAATATATCCAAAAAAGTGAAAAAGAACTATTTATACATACCTGAAATTACTGGACAAAAATGCCCCTGCGGAGGTTCCGCTGTCAGCGAAAAAATAGGCGCCTCAGCAGATTGACATTCGCGGTCGCGCAATAACTAGCGCGGACCACGCTTTTTCAAAACTGGCCTTGATGAAAATTCTATGAACCTTGATTCCGCTCCCAGCGGAATTCTAACCGCCTCAGCGTTAGGAAATAGCGCGACCGCGTAAAATAAGCGTTGACCGCATTTCATGGTTTTCCCAAGATTGCTAACTCTTTGATCCTCCATTTCCGCCGCGGGCGCGCATTTGTGACGCTGTCAACGGTCCCAGCCGAGTCAAAATCCATCTCTCTGAACCTCAAATTCGTGACCGCCCTCAGTAATCCGCCTCAACAGACAAGCTTACGCTGCAGCGTAAAATTAGCGTTGTCAGTGCTCCAGTTGAGTTCAGTGTTTTTGCAAGATTGGCTCCTTTTTAAGTTCGTTTTGGCCTCTTTGTCTCATTTTGACCAAAACCTACAAGTAAGCACCTTGAGTTAGTTATCGGGAATACCTTAACGCATTTTTGCCCCAAAACCTAAGCAAAAGAGAGTAAATAGTAGGTTAAAATCTCTAGTTATCAGAATGTTGTCTTTTCAATATCTGGTGGTTGAAGTCGCATTTAATGATAACCGGCCAATAAATCCAATTTGGAAAAGAATCGAGTGTTATGAAACTCATCAAACAATTCATCCAGAGTTGGGATGGGGAATCTATCCTTCACTGTGATGGAATCTAAATCCCGATAATCTACACAAAATTGCCATGTGCCATATTTCTTTCGAACCAGTAGAACATGGGGAGAATAAGGACTAGAACTGGGGCGAATGACGCCCGTTCGGAGCATTTCGAGTACTTGGCGCTCAATTTCTGCCTTCTAAAAATGGGGATAGTGATATGGGCGTACGTTAATTGGGCTAGCTCTCGGTAAAAGTGGTATGTGATGGTCTTGGACTCTGGATGGGGGGAGCGATATAGGTGGATAAAAAACATCAAAGTAAGACTCAAGGAGTGAAGACATGTTAGGGGGATACTCTGATGGATCAGCGGTATTGTTATGGAATTAGTCTAGGAAAAACGACGAAGGGTGGAAACATTTATTTGATCCGGTGAAGAAACAAGGTCACCCACCCAACGAATGTGCTGGCCAGAAATGGTAAATTCAAAAATACCTTTGACATAATCAGAGAGGATTGGCCTCAAAGTGTCCAACCAATACACCCCCAAGACCAAATCTGGACCGTGTAAATCAATAACAAAGAAAGTGGTGAAAAAAGAGTATCCTTGAATGGGTAATACAAACCACATGGATCACTCCCAAACAACGTAATGTTTGGTAGTTTGAGTTTCGGGCTGCCCTGGGATGGACGAAATTGTGGGTGCTCCCCCCATCAATGAGAACCTGAACTGGATTTTCCTTGACAGTACCTGTAAATCGAAGGGTAGTCGTATATAGACCTCTGGCAAAAGCGCGAAGACTAATGGTAAAGAGGGAAGAATTGTCCGAGAGATTATTTGGTGGAGATGCATAAGAGGGTGGGGGTGAGGTGTCTAAAAGAGTCTCATCGGTGGTATATTCTTCTGGCAGGAGAAGAAAGAGTTAAGGTTGGGATGAACAACGATAAACTTTCTGCCATTTATCATCACACTTAAAACAAAGATTGAAGTCGCGTTTGCATTGTAGTTCCGCTAGTGTAAGTTTCTTGGAAGGTACATGACCAACACCCGGCAAAGAAGCAGCTGGAGAAGGTGATGACGAGGAAAGGGGATGGTTTGGTTTAGGGTGAGCTACAATGTAATGGGCAAAAGGGACGGAGGTGGGTTTACTAAACGTAGTGGGTCGAGGCGACAATTTGGGTTGGGACAAGTGTTTCTCTTCTTGCAAAAATGCCATCCCAATGTCCTTGTTAAGATCCATCGGTCTAAAAGACAACACATCTGCTTTAATATCTGGGGGAAGCCCAGATGTAAAACATTGTTTGAGCATCGGTGGTGACATATCCATTGTTCTATTTGCAAGTTTTTCAAACTCAGAAAGATACTCACGGACAGAAGAAGTCATATGCAATTTAGACAACAAGCTCTTTGGAGATTCCAGTGACTTGGTCCCAAAGCGACACACAACAACTTTGAGAAAGTGAGCCCACCCGCACAACTGGCGATTGCAATACATCCACTGGTACCACTCCCTTGCTTCTCCTTCAAGAAAAAAAGAACATAGGTCCAAGCGGTCCTCATCGGCAACATGATACCTGTCAAAATATTGAGTAGCTTACATAGTCCAACTCTCAGCGTGGAGACCGTCGAACTTGGGCAAATCGATTGGTGCTGGTTTATCATGCTAAAAGGGAATAAATGGTTGTTGGGTCTTTGGAAAAATCTGTTGTTGTGGTTGTGGGGCTAAAGTAGGAGAAAAATTTGGTACCTGGGAAAATCATGTAGTGAAGGCGAAGAAGAAGGACCTGGGGTAGAAGAAAGAGGGATGGTGGTGGGCGGCGGCGATGGACGGATAGATGCCAACTGAGAAACAATGTCTTGAAGGGCAATGTTAATGGACTCCATAGCATTGGTATGTGAAGCAGAGTCACCCTGGAGTTGCTTAATAGCTTCATCAAGTGATTTCAAACAGGTATTGAGAGCTCCGTCACCCATTTGCTGAGGAAGGGTCAATGAAAGCATCAAATGTAACAAACGAAATTATATTGACCATAAGCTGATTTCAGAACCACCAAGAGGGGTCTGTTCCCCAACTTCTGGGAGTACCTACATCAGAAAGAAAGGAAAAACTGAGAAAAGGGAGGTTCTAGATCTAATTTCTAAGCTAAAGAATATTAAGCAAGTTCCTCTATAGTATTTCTCGTTGATTCTTCTCCTATTTATGCTAATCGGTGCAAGGCTGTCCTTTGTCCTTTTCTATAACGTCAGGGGAGAGGTTTATTCTCTTGGGATCTGGGACCACATAATGGTCCATATATTTGGGTAGATGTTTCTCCCTGGTGGTATGCCTAGGACCCTGTGACATATCATGTTGATTTGTTCTATGGAATAACTAATCTCGGGATAATTAATCGTAGAATAACTTTTTTCTAACCAAACGACCCCTTAATGGTTTGGCTTTGTGTGTGTCCTATATCTAAGATTTTAGATTAATTCAAATTCACTCCGCATAAGGTTCATTAAAGGAGGATTCACTTGTTTCCAGAATATTTTTATATTCAAAGCTCGATTCCGAAACACCTGATATGCAAGGATTTAATTCATCTCACTACAACCAGTGATAGTTGACAAAGTTGGGATTGCTTAGATTTAACTTTTTCGTATCGTAGCTCGATTTCCTTTTAAGTTGTACTACTTTCTTACCAGTATGTACTAAATAGGTGTCTAAGGTGTCTAGGATTTCTCCCAAAGTAAGTAGGAGTGCTCTTCCTTTCAAGCCTTCTGCCTTACAGTCTATAGACTTTTCATATTTATAAACAAATTAATTTAAGCTAATTATTTTATCCTTAATGGCATACATACATATTCATACAAATATCATTGTATGTTTTAGATTAATAATACATGTGAAAGTCTTTTTTTCTTTTTAAAACTTGTTATTCAATCAAACACCGTGATAAATTAAAACGAGGGAGTAACATTGAGCATGAAATATTTTTCTAAAGTATATTTACCTTTTCCATAATTAGGGCAAATTTAAAATCAAACAGGTATTACAACGTTTCTTTTAAGGGAGTCCGAAACCAAAATGTGATTATTTTGGACATGTAAAACAATAATAGGTGGAAAAAAAAGAAGAGTACCAAAGTATGTATAACGCCCAAAAACTGGGCGCTATACCTTAACGATAATTTTTTCCGTTAAGGTATAGCGCCTAGTTTTTGGGCGCTATACAAAAAAAAAAAAAGTACACAGGTATAGCGCCCTTATTAACGGCGCTATACACTAAATGCATTAAAAGACTGGGCGGCCCACTGGTTAAAGTTTAGATGTGAAGATGGTTTTGTGCTTGAGGTACAAGGTTCAAACCCCTACACCAACACTTTTATATTTTCCTATTTCTTTTTTATTTTTTGTTTCTTTTCATTATTTGGTTTAAGTGTTTAGATATAAATACTTTAATAGAGAAGCCATTTATTATTTCTTTAAAAAATAACCAATACTTTTAATAGTTATTATTTTGTGTTATACGTAAAATAAANTATATTTTGAATCTAGAGTTAATCATACTTATTTGTAAGTATCATTTAATAGGCCTTTAAACATTAGCAATACCGTAATTATAGGAAACTTACCTATATTAGAAATTTATTTTATATTTTTAACATTTTATTTTAATCATAGAAAAATATTTTCTTATTGTTGAGCACATTATATCTAAATACTGTAGTAATATTTTATTATTATTTATTTCTTTATGTACTATTTTCAAAAAAAAATTATGAAGAAAAACTCATCTCAAATTCAAATAATTCTTATAATTTTATTTTCTAAATTAGACCGCCTTTTTAAAAAACTACTCTATGCATTTTTTTTTACCTTTAAGATATGAATTAAGTTTCTAATTTTTATTAGTAAAATTACATATAATTTGAAATTTATTTTGTATTTTAAATTTTATTACTATTTTTATTGTTTTTATTTTGAATAATTCTTTAAAAAAAATATATCTTTGTGTTTGAATACTCACTTATAATTACGGTATTGCTAATGTTTAAAGGCCTATTAAATGATGCTTACAAATAAGTATGATTAACTCTAGATTCAAAATATAATTTTTTTTTTATTGTATTCTTTTCTTATCTATTGAATAATATATATTTGCTAACTAAATTTAGAAAGAAAGATATCAAAAAATAAAATAATTCAACCAAAATATATATATATATATAATTCTCTTGTGGAAATTTTAACTATAAAATATAATTTATAATTCTAATTTGAAAATAAAAGGAAAAAATTAATTTTATTTTACGTATAACACAAAATAATAACTATTAAAAGTATTGGTTATTTTTTAAAGAAATAATAAATGGCTTCTCTATTAAAGTATTCATATCTAAACACTTAAACCAAATAATGAAAAGAAACAAAAAATGGAAAAGAAATAGGAAAATATAAAAATGTTGGTGTAGGGGTTTGACCCTTCACATCTAACCTTCAACCAGTGGGCCACCCAGTCTTTTAGTACATTTGGTGTATATACCTGTGTACTTTTTTTTTTGTATAGCGCCCAAAAACTGGGCGTTATACCTTAACGGCAAAGCAAAAATTACCGTTAAGGTATAGCGTCCAGTTTTTGGGCGTTATACATACTTTGATATTTTTTTTTTTCCACCTATTATTATTCTACGTGTCTAAAATAACCAAATTTTGGTTCCGAACTCTCTTTTAAAGGGAAGGTACCCTGAAAATCTGATACAAATAGATTCTGTCATGACTTTTGACAAAAGTGGAATAACAAGTCATAAGTCATAGTCTCATAGGGTTATAGAGTAGCTATTTCAGTGATTACTGTTTTCCCACATGCACACATTTGCATATCTCTTTTTGGTAGTTTCTCATGTTATTCTAATTATTGTTATTTCATTATGAAACAAAAGAGAGGGAAAAAAATATAGAGAAGTACGTAAACTCTTCTCTAATATGAAATGTAAGTATCGATTATATATAATCCGTTTGTTTCGAAAATAAGATGAAAAAAAATTCGGTCAAATTTTTTCCTTTAGAAATTTAAGTGATTGTTTGTTCTGCATGTGACTTGATTTCTTAATAAAGCTATATATAGGGTGTATTATCAAGAAGAACGTGTCAAGAAGAGGGCGAATGTGTTTAACACCCGAATACTTCGATAAAAACTTCATATATACTTGCAAATATTTTCGAGAAATAATTAAATATAAACAGAAGTATGTTAGGATCGAAAAAGTCAGGTGTCATGCGAAAGCTAGCAAAGCAAACTTTGAACAACGATTAATCAGACAATAAAAGAGAAATATATTAAAAGAGACACAACGTTTAACGTGGTTCGGCCAATTGACCTACGTCCACGGCAGAGATGACCAATCCACTATAATGAAAGAGAGTACAAAATATCGAGAAAACAACCTCACGAAGAGGCAAACACAAGTGACACACTAACACTTGTCCCATAAAGTTCTCCCTCTAAACACGACTCTCAAACCTCATATGGCTACATTGCGGATGCTACTGAATGAGAAGGAAGAATCCTTAATTTATAGAGGTTCAAACATTTTCCTGCAAAAAAAAGGACTAGCTAAACATGGAAGAATTATAATTTATTTCTACGAAAAGAAAAACTCAAATATATTATCATTTTCTTCAAGAAATAAAAAAATAAAATATGATAAAAAAATCAAAACAACTCCTAACAAAACAGCCGTACCAATCTTTACTGAGCAATAATAAATTTAGATTGATTGTAAAGGTGTCCCAGAGACCGTCTAATCCGGGATACGCGGGATGATCTTCCCAAACAAGAAGAGGGTGAAAATTGAACAGCTTTAGGTATGGAGTTTGTAGCATAATAAATATTTGACTAGCATTTCTTGCATATATAAATTTTGGCTTGCACAATAACATTAAAAAGGCTGGTAGGTGACGTGACAGAAGCTACGTTAGTCATTTCACTGGAATTCATTTTTATGAATACGCAAAACTCTGAATATATTATGTATTGTTATATTTACTTTTATCACGTAAACATAGTTAATTGCTCTTTTTTGTAACAATTTACGTGATAGATTTTCCTTTATAATGTAACACAAAGAACGATATTTCTTAATATTTTGACTTATAGAATTTTATTTTACTCTCAGTGATATGATTTATAGTTAAATACTTTTTTAAATTACAAATTTTAAAAGTCTTTCGTTAAATACCTCCAATAAAATGGACGCAAGAAGTAATATATCTTTTACTTCAATTATGCTTAAGTTTGGTAAGCTTTTAATTAATTAAGACAGGATTCAGAATATGGCACCCAGAAATTACTTCTCCTCTGCGATGTGTACTGAAACTAACAGTAAAACGTACAATCATTGCCCTTTAAGCCCAGGGAATGGCCATATTTGAAACCAAAGGATAGGGAAGTACCAACTATAATGTTTGGCTAACCTTCTAAAATCAACTTATTTTTTAGAAATATTTATCGTTAGTAGCAGTTCGTGTTCAGAGGTGAATTCATAATTTCAAAAGGATGAGTGCACTATAGTGAAGATGTGGATTTGAAATATATATTTGACGATTTTAACTTCAGCTAACGTTTGACCATAAATTCCTAAATTTATTTCGAAAAATCAAATTTATGTGGAATTTGGTTTGAAGATGAAAATGTGTTTAGACATCAGTTATTAAAACATATTTCACATTTTTTTTGGAAAAAATATGTAACCTGACTTATACCCACAAGTTCTAAAAACTATCACAAATACCCAACAATACTTCATCAATAACATTCATTATATTATCGCAAACTATAATCCTGAACATAAATAAATTTAGTACAAAATTATCATTTTTATAATTACCTGCATAATCCACTATCAGATGACCGAGAAGACAAAGCAACATTGTTATAAAATAATAGATGGTGGGCGGCTCTTTTATAAAATAAAAAAGTTTGGGACAATTTAAAAATGTAACAGTAATATTTTGGGTCAAAGCCATGGGATTTGGTCAAAATATGGATAAAATTTATGAACAAACATGGATTTGCCAAAAAAAACCAAAGAAATTCTGGCAAAATCTATGGCCAAACGAGTATTTATCATGTACCCACTACACTTTTGAAATTATAGATTTAAAATTATATTCTTTTTAAAAATTAGTGATTTTCACGTATATATCTATACTCCGTGCCGAAAACAAGACCGTCCGGAGTGACATTTAAACCACCGATTTCACTCGTAGATGTGCACTTAATGATTATTGTACCATATGAGTCTTTGAGCATGAATTCGCACACATATAATTAAGTAATTTTCAAGAAATATAACATTATTATTGTGAATTTAGTGAGAATTCATCAATCTAGGAACCCTTGATCAAAGAGAAGAAAGAAGAGAACACTTCATGCAAGAGTTTTTCATTGAAGAAGAAAATGAGGTCCATTAGTTACAGTTGTACAATGCTACTGCTTTTATATACAACTATAATTATATTTCCTAACCACCTTTGTAACAAATAACTAACTCTATTAACCACTAAACTTCTACTATTTACAAACAGACCCCTCAAGTCATGTAACACCTATTTCTACACTCCCCCTCAAGCTGGCAGGTGCAAAACTGTTGTGCACTCCCAGCTTGCTAGTTAGAAACTCATGTTGTGATCTATTCAAGCCTTTGGTCAAAATATCTGCTACTTGATCCTTTGAGTTCACATGTTGTGTTTTCACCAGACCTGACTGAATCTTCTCTCTAATAAAGTGACAATCGATTTCTATATGTTTTGTTCTTTCCTGAAAGACTGGGTTGGCTGCAATTTGAAGAGCAGCCTTACTGTCACAATACAAATGTATTGGCAACTCCACTTCTGCTCCAAGCTCCTTTAGGAGTGCAGTTAGCCACACAACTTCTGAAACTGCACACGCTTCTATATTCAGCTTCAACCGAGCTCTTAGAAACAATGTTCTGTTTTTTTATATTTCCAACATACCAAAGATTCTCCATACTTAACCAAAAAACTTGTGACTGATCGTCTTGTATTTGGGCAAGAAGCCCAATCTGCATCACAATAAACTGAAATCTTTTTGTAGCGACACTGCTCAACGGTATTCCAAGACCTGGTTCTCTTTTAACATACTTGACTGCCCTTATAGCAGCCTCCCAATGTGACTTCTTTGGTTGTTGCAAGTATTGGCTTAATGTTTGTATGGAAAAAGTAATATCTGGTCTGGTTAGAGTCAAATACAACAACTTACCAATTAATCTCTGATATGAAGTTTTGTCTTCAAGTATTGGATCATCTGTAACTCCCACAAGCTTGTCATAATCAACTGTTGTTAGCTTAAGGTTGGCCTCCAAAGGTGTCCATGCTGGTTTTTCATTCCCCAGTCCTATATCAGAAATGATCTCTAATGCATACTTCCTTTGATTCATTATAATGCCCTTGCTTGATCTGCTGAATTCCATACCTAGGAAGAACTTCAAATGCCCCAAATCCTTGATCTTGAAGGCTTTGTGTAGTGAATGCTTAGTATCTTCTATTAACTGCAAATCATTTCCTGTCACCAGCATATCATCTACATAGACAAGAATCACAACAACACTGCTTCCTGCTCTAATGATCAATAAAGAATGATCAAGACTTCTTTGACCAAATCCCAAAGTTAGCAATGCCTCAGTTAATTTCACATTCCACTGCCTACTAGCATGCTTCAAACCATATAGATATTTGATAAGCCTACATACTAGTCCTTGTTTCTCCCTCTGACTTGAAAATCCCTGAGGCAATTGCATATAGACATTAACATGAAGATCTCCTTTAAGAAGGCATTATATACATCCATTTGATGTATATTCCATCCATGAACAAACGCTAATGAAAGAACAGCCCTGACAGTCATAATCTTAACAACCGGGGAAAACGTTTCATTGTAATCAAGACCTTCAGTTTGGCTATAACCTTTAGCAACTAACGAGCCTTGAATCTCTCAATATCTCCATTAGCCTTCAATTTTACCTTGTAAACCCATCGACAACCTATAGCAAATTTTCCTAAAGGCAGAGTGACTAGCTCCCATGTATTGTTATCTTGTAATGCCTGAATCTCATCTTGCATGGCTTTAACCCATCTTACATCTTTGGAAGCCTCATGGAAGGATCTTGGTTCTGAAATGGAGGAAAACACACTCATACAACTCTTGTACTGAGGTGAAATGTGGTCATAAGAGAGAGAGTTACAAAGGGAATAAGGTTGAGAGGCATTGTGGGATGAGGCGTTGTGGGTTGTAGGAGTTATATAGTCAACCAACCATAAATATTGTTTGGTCACTCTTTGTGATCTCCTCAGTTGTGTGACTGGTGAAGAAGAATCCTCAGGCTGCTCTACAATAGGAATTATAGGTTCACTTGGGATGTCTCCAGTATGCTGCATCAAGTAATATGCATCTTCATTAAGCCGTGGAAGACAATCAACTTCTCTAGTATGTTGCATCAAGCTATTTGCATCTTCATTAAGTTGTGGAAGACAATGAGCTGATGTACTCTCACCAGGCCTTGATGATGAACTAATTTCTGGAGGAGAATTTGAATTAGGACATCCGACATCTATACAAGGCATACCACTGGGAACTGAGTCATTTCCTCAGACAAAAACATTAGGAGAAGTAGCACTATAAAAGGGATCATTCAATGTCAAAGAAGATGAATCAGTTGTTGAATTCAACTGAAAAGGAAAAACTTCCTCTCTGAATATGACATCTCTATTAATAAAGAATTGTGGCTTCTCAAGATCATACAACACATAGCCTTTAGATGTATCCGAATATCCCATGAAAACTACTCTCACAGCTTTGACAGCAAATTTGTCTCCTCTAGGCAAAACACTAGCATAACAAAGACAACCAAGTGTTTTAAGATGTGTGATTGAAGGTGTCTTACCATAGAACATCTCATATGGTGACTTTCCATTCAGTATCACAGAGGGTAATCTATTGATAATGTACACTGCAGCTAGGATACAATGACCCCAAAATTTTAAAGGAATATGTCCTCGAAATGTTTTAGCTCTTGCTACTTCTAGGATATGTCGATGCTTTCTATCTGCAACCTCATTCTGTTGGGGTGTATATACACAGGATCTCTGATGCAATGCTCCCATTCCTGATAGCAATTCTGTAAAAGCAGTATTTATAAACTCACTGCCATTATCTGTCCTGACTACCTCTACAGCTGCTTGAAATTGAGTCTTAATTATGTTAAAGAAATTCCTTAACACAATGATCACATCACTTTTGAACTTTAATAAGAAAACCCAAGTCACACGAGAATAATCATCAACCACAGTCAAAAAGTATTTATTGCCATCATAAGTTGGAGTATGATATGGCCCCCAAACATCCAAATGTAGCAAATGAAATATTGCAGTAGCTTTAGCAGTACTAATAGGAAAAGGTAGTATGGTGTGCTTAGCTAAAGGACATACACCACAACTATCAATTATATTTTTGCAATTTTCAAGTCTCACACCAAGTAACTGTCTCATGACTCCACCAGATGCATGAGCTAGTCTTTTGTGCCACAATTATATATGAACTGGTCTCTCATGTGCTAGTAGTCCTTTACTATCTGCTCTTATTATGGAAACAAGGATGTATAGGCCATCATTTCCCTACCTGTCACACCTCCTTTTTCACCAGTAAGGGTAATAAGGGAGTTTTTTCACTTTAAGTGACATTATTCGATTTTTGGGATTTATTTATCTGTTTTCAGAGTTGCCACCCAGATTTTTGACGATGCTCCAGGACACCGTTTTGTTTTGAAAATCCCAAACCGAGGAAGATTTGACTCTGTTTTGATTTGTCTGTGACCAAAAATCCGAGTAAGGAATTCTGTTAACCCGAGAGAAGGTGTTAGGCATTCCCGAGTTCCGTGGTTCTAGCACGGTCGCTTAACTATTATTATTTGGCCTAAATTATCTGATTATTTACGTGTTCTAGCCTATTGCATATTTAAACCCTTTGAAATTTAGCCGCTTTTGATAAGTATGAATTTATCTTGAAAACAAGTCACGAGAACGTGCACTCGTTATGCTTTTGTACATGTTACAATTACGCCACATGAAATGCACCCGTAATTGCAACACGTGATTTTAATATAGTTCGAAGTTGAAGTCGGGGACATGAGTTGTCGCACCCGAGTGTAGATTATGTGGTCAAGACTATTGGTCATGACAATTTATAATGCCTATTTGAGGCAATATTCGATCGTTCTTTATGTTTTCTATTTTTGAAAGAGCGTTGTAGTTTTTAGGATCAATTAGGACGTTTTATGGATTTATTTTAAACAAGCGATGATGACGTGCACTTGTTGTTTTTGCGCACATGGCCAATCACGTCACATGAAATGCACCCGTGATTACCATGTTCATTTTATTAATGTTTTGAGTTGAGAGTCGGGGGCATGAGTTGCCACTCCCGAGTGTAGATTATGATAATTTGAAATTTATTTGATTATATACCAACTTTCAAGCTAAGTGGATATTTTTCTTTCTACTTAGAGGATATGTAGAGAATTATCTACAATTAAGCTCACTAGCCTAAAAGATAAGGTATTTGGGCTATGGCCACATTTTAGCCCCAATTAATCACCCTTGGCCATCATATTCTTGTTATTGTTGCAAAGAGGATAAAACTATGTAAAAGTAATTTAAAGCAAATAACATAGTCAAAAAGCCAACTAGACACACCAAGCTATAGTAGGATGTTTGATTGAACATTTTTATCAATTGAATGGCCTAAATCCTTATTACTGATCCACAACCCATGCATATTGAATCATACAAGTTATTTACAAGTTCTGAACTCTAAAAAACACTTTTGAACAGTAAATTCGCGTTACAAGTTGTTTATAAGTTCTGAACTCTAAAAAAACACTTTTTGAATAGTAAATTCGCGTTTTTAGATACACCGGCGTCTTTAAACTGAAACAGTCATTTATTCAGATTT
>ML283577.1:0-40123 GCA_005239495.1 Nicotiana undulata | reverse complement strand
CCACTACTTCGGCCGAGGTTAGGCTCGGCACTTACTCAGTACATGGGTTCGGTTGTACTGATGTTACACTGTACTTCTTAATGTTGTGCAGATCCCGCATCCGGACCCAGTGGACCGCATTGAGGGAGTCGCCTTCAGTCCACCCAGAGCTTCAAGGTATACCCGCTGGCGTTCGTGGGCCTTGGTGTCTCTCCTACATTTTGATTTCCCCATTGTCTTGCCTTTTCTTCTAGCTCCAAGACAATTATGTATTTCTTCCAGACTTTGTATTTAGCACTCAGTTAGTTAGTTCGTGAGGTTGTGACACCCCGGTTTTGGGATATTTGCGATGTTGTTACCGTTATCATTTCATTATTCGTTTTGGGAATATTATTACTTTTCTGCTGTAAAAACTTTTGAAGTGATTTGGAAATGTTCGGTAAAGGCTGAAAGTTAAGGGAATTGAGATATTCCAGTAGAGGTTGGAAGGTTAATTGGCTTTATTACTGTTATGTTATTTTTATAAATGTCAAAGTGTTGTGTACGTTGGCTTGTCTAGCGGGTTCAATGTTAGACGCAGTCACAGTCTGAAAGGTGGGATTTCGGGTCGTGACACTAACCTGTCAGCGATTATCACTCAGAGCACTTTCAATATTATTAGCATCCATTAGATTCTAACTCCAAAGAAGCTTAGATTACAAAAAGACATGATGCAAATAAATTACGAACATAGTTTGAAACGTACTTGTCAGAACTTCTCCTTTGAAATTTATTTTCCTTTGCGATATGACAGATACGTTGAATCTTGCAGCCTCTGCAATACACTGTTCGTAAAGACCAAGGGAACACACATAATAATTTCATAAAAGTATGGATAAAAAAAAGAAAAAAAAATAGCACTTACCGATTGCGAAGCTATAAACTTGGTTTTTAAATATAAGAACAAACTCATACAAATATCATTCAACAAAACCAGTTTCTCTCTTACTGCTTTTCTCGTTCCCACAAATTCTTTCTTTATAGAGAGATTGAATGAATAGTAGAAGAAAGATTAATGACAAAAAAGAAGAAAGGTATGTACTGGAGAAGATGTGTTTTAGTATTTATAGTGACCATTACATTTTATAACTTACACATTCAGTAATTTGAATAGAAACAATAACGTATATTGAATAGTTATTGTGGAGTTAGTATTGAGGGTATTAATTGTAATAAATTAGTAATAAAAAATGGTAGAAAGTTTTTTAAAAAGAAGTCAAAAAAAGAGAATCAAGATAAATGAGAATCCTCGCAGATGAGACATGCCACATCAGCTTGGTTATTCCCTCCTTCATATATACTAGTTTTTATGTACGTAAATATTTAATCAATTATTTATATAAATATTTTAATAAAGCAATTGAAGTGAAAAAACGAAGAAGCAAAAATCGTTTAATACTTGAAGTCAAAATGCAAATACAAGTAATTTAGTTGAGTTAATTAGATAGTAAATCTATTTATATCATAGAAATATGTAGCGGAGTCGTATCTTATCTAACACTTTCTTTATAATGATATTTTGGGTGTATTTTTCCTCTTGATTCCTTGGTTACTCCATATTGATCTATTTATGATATTAATATCTCTCTTAAAAGTTAAATATATAGTTATTCATATGAGAAATATATAGTGACAAATACAAAATTATATTTAGTTTGTTAGCCCCTGTGCTTTAATATTTATTATTTAAACACAAGGATACAACGATTTACTTTTGCAAAACTTATTCCAATAATTTTTCTTTATTACCCTGGAATTGCGGTAGCTCGATCGTTTTCCTTGAGCATCTCTATACATCTTACTCTTTGCTTCAATATTGCTAAGTGTCTAATGTTCTCTATAATTTCTCGCAAGTCCACCTTTTATTATCCTAAAAAAAATTTTGGAGTCCAAATTAAATCTATCACTAAACTTAAAGACACTTTTGGTTTAGGAATTTTCTTGAAAAATAAAAAGATGTCACAGGGTATAATATTTTCTTAAAAAACATATATTGCTCTATATCTATTATATCGATTACCTTGGATTATCTTAGGTTTGTTCGTTTAATCCGTAAAGTTTATTTGTGATTTGTTCATAAATGTTTAGGTTTGATTTAGAATAAGGATAAGTTATTTTGTAGTCCAAATTAAAATCTAACAGTATCAGTAGGATTTGGTGTTCTGTGAAAAATAAAATTTAGGGTACCTATTTTATTATAAAAATATTTTATGTTTATTATATCTATTGCCGTGAATGGTTTATATTAGACTTCAAGCAAAAATTATGTATTACAAAAAAAAAATATAATATGTAAAACCTTATCGTATACAACACACTTTGGATGTGTAACAATTCCTTTAAGTTTAGATTATTTTCTTTTTCTTTTGGTAATATAATACTTTTTAAACCAAAAATAGAGTTTGAATAAATGTTGTAACCAAGAAGAAGTGAATACCACATGCTTGATTGAAATACTGCTCAATCAACATTAGTAAATCATTAAAGCTATTAACTACAAGTAGTAGACCTTCAACCTATTTTTTTCGTTCCATATTTTTCTATAATCACCGGCGAGAAGCTGTTATTTTCAAATATTTATAACAATTAATTTATATGTGTGAAGGTGTGGTAATTAGTATTGCTAGTCTACTGGACTAAAAGTAGAAAACACGGCTGAAGCGCAATGAAATTATTGATCGAGGGAAACATAAAATATCATAGAACTTACACATAGAATACCATCAAGCACCTACCTCAAAATCCTTGAGCATCGAATGAACGCAACTGATTTTTAATTGTTCGTTGATTTTTGGCACAATAGCGACTAAACATATGTATAGATAACACTTACAAGTAGATTGACCAAAAGTTCCCAATACAATAAATACAGAGAGAAATCACACCGTAATTAAAACTTCCAACTCTAAAGCTAAATCCAAGCCTTCTACAATTAAAAGTTTTAGGAACTCGGCAAGAATCATGAGCTCCTGGTTTGGTTACAAATTGCTTTACGTCTTTCTTCTGTTATGCTTTGTCGTTGAGTTGAACCGGGAATATAAAAAGGTATTACTTAGGAATAATCATGAGCTGGTTTGATTTGCTTTATTTCAGGACTCTCTTAATATCCAGAAGCGGAAGACTTTCAATTTCACTTGAACACAGTCATTGTGTGACTGTTTAAGATGAATTCATATTATGAGGCGGATAATAATTTCTAAAGTTTTACATTTTGACTTGAACTCTATAAATAATGAAGTACGTTTACGTTTTAGCACATTAATATTATAGAGATATCTCTAATTAATAAAGGACATAAAAGTCCATCAATATTTGAAGGATATTTTGGTCGTTCAACATTTATCATAGAACATTCGTGCTTATATATATATATATATATATATATATATATATATATGTAGAGAGAGAGAGAGAGATTATTACAGCAAGCGTCGAACAATTCCTTCTTCAAATATTTTTTAAAATATTTTTAATTACAGAATCAAACATGTAAACTTAATCTTAAGAATCAAGAATCTTTGTCCTACTAGGGGTGGGCATAATACCGATCGAACCAGAAAAACATGGCGAACCGATAATTTCTATTTGTTCGGTTCGGTTTATTCAGATTATTCGATTAGTTGCAGTTTATAATTTTTAAAAGTTTAGTATTCGATTCGGTGATCGATTTTGGTGTTTCGGTTAATCGAAAAACCAAAGTTTTGGGTGAGTTGGCTCATTTTTAGGTGGAATTAACGCACACTACCTATAAAAACTAAAATAATTACCTATTTTTACCTATATTGAATCTATTTATATTTTATACCCATGTGATCTAACTTAATTACCCGACTACCCATTTCCCATTAACCCATATGTTTTTCATCAGTCTCATCGTGTTGAATTTGTCCTCTTCTAATTAATGTCCTCTTCTTAGTTTATTTTTGGGTGTTTTTTAGTTGAAACCGTAGAGCAAACTTTTGAGAAGTAATAATTAAAATCATCAAACTTCATATTCCTTTAACTTGCAAATAACACTCACTTTTACTGTGTGAAGACATGATGAGGAACGTTTTACCTAGTCACGATAAATCCTCTAAAAAAACTTTATTATTATTTTGAACTTTCAAATTTGAAATTTAATTGAAATAGCCTATAAGTGATATGGATTTCAAAAGGATTGTCCTATTTGTCCGATTGTTGTCCATAATTTCAATAAATAAATAATAATAATTATTAACATTAATAATATTTATTAACATTAATGGAATTCCATGGAGGTATTATTCATTGCATAAACTCTCATTGAGTTAATTAGATTATGTGACAACTGATATTATTTCAGTTTAATAATTGAATTTAAAAATAAAACTCTTTGCATACAAATGTATACCCCGATGGTATAGTTATATACTATAATCGTATCATATGTTAGTTGAAATATTTTTTTGCTTGTATTAGCTACATTTAATTGGTACAATATTTGATTTTTTTTAGTAATAGTAGAATTGTGATGACCCAAAAAGGGTCATCTTATAAATTAAGACTCTCTTCCAGGCTCATAGGTGCTAAAAAGACTAACTTTGATTACTTCAATTTGCGTGCGTAGTCCGGGCATGAATCTGAAAAGATTTTATGTAAAAATATGAGAAATAGTAATTTTTAGAATTTAAAATTTAATTTTTAGTTGACTTTGGTCAATATTTTTAGTAAATAGACCTGGATCTGTGTTCCGATGATCCAGAAGGTCCGCAGTAAAATATGGAACTTGGGCGTATGCCCGGAATTGAATTCCGAGGTCCCCAGCCTTAGAAAATAATTTTTGAAGAAAATTGTTTTGATGTTTATCACAAGAAATAAGGAAATGGAATAATATGTGAAGTTGTTGGTATCAGGCCCGTATTTTCGTTCCGGAATCCGGAACAAGTTTGTTATGATATTTAAATCCTATATGTGAAATTTGATGAGAATCGGATTTGGTTTGACGTGATTCGGACATCCGGTTGAAAAGTTAGGAATTTGAGTGTACTTGAGAAAATCTTGAGTTTTAAAGTTAAATTTGTAGTTTTTGATGTCATTTTGATGATTTAATCACACGAGCAAGTCCGTATGATATTTTTAGACTTGCGTGCATGTTTGGTTTGGAGTCCCGAGGGCTCGGATGAGTTTTGGGTAGGCTACAGAGTGTCTAGACTTAGAGAAAAACTGTACAACAAAAATCTGGTGTTGGCAGGCCTCTGATCTTGCATTTGCGAGATCAGATTTCGCAAATGCGATGTCCTGAGCCAGCCTCAGATCTCGCAAATGCGAGACTCTGATCGCAAATGCGAGACTTCAGTATGTCGCAAATGCGACAAATTCATCGCATTTGTGACAACTGCTCAAATTCGAAGGGTTCGCAAATAATAGTATATAGAACAATATCTTGAAATACTTTATTATATTATTATGTGGTACACTATTTTATTTTATTTTCCCTTTATGCATGTGTGTTATGGAATAGTAGTATAGTCATACAGTTGTCGGAGATTAACAAGTAAAGTTGTACACTATGTTGGTATTATATGCCATATTGGTATCATATGGTAGTTTGAACATTTTTTGGATTGTTTTAGCTGCATTTTTAAGTGATTACTATTCTGAAATTATTTATATGAATTTGCAGTGCTGAATTTTTTTTGTGACGATGGATATAGATTATGTATATTATGTAATTGTTTTTATAGTTATAAGCAATTGTTGAAATGATCTCATACAACTACATACCCTGTTAGTATACAGAATGAGCAAGTTGCTTTGCGATTATTTAGCTTGCAATGCGAGCATATAATTTTCTCATACTTTTATCGCATTCTTTAATGTTTTGGTACAATAGTATAATCTCAGATAGTTGTAGCAATATTCTAGAGCAATCATATACTCTGTTGGTATACATATATACCATTTTGGTATCATATGGTATTAAAAGTCTTTTTTGTTACTTATATTTCTATTGTATTTTCCAGTATTTTATTATCATTTCTATTCTAACTTGTATATATGGATATTTGGTGGCCGTAGATTATGTTTTCTTGCTCAATAACTGGTTGTATTATTGCTAATGATAGAGTGTGTACTGATATTTATAGGGAAGGAGATCAAGGTTTGCATGACAATCACGTGTTGATTCTTAGAATCTGATTATGTAATTTATAGTGCTCAACAGCTATCAATGTGATATTCCGTGAATTAGATCAAGTGACAACTGATATTATTTCAATTTAACAATTGAATTTAAGAAATGAGAAAAAGGACAAAAGATATATTATACTAGTTTTATATTAAAAAAAAGTGAAAAAATATTTACTATATCAGTTATATTTTCTTATTGTATAAAAAAAAGAATAATTAAAAATAAACACTAAATGAAATTATATTATGAAGAGAAAAAAAATATAAAAAATAAGTTAAATGAAATTAGAAAAGAAAAAAAAAAGAAGAAGAAGAAAACGAGAAAAAGAAAACAAGAAAAGAAAGAGAAAAAGGAAAAAAAAGAGAAAAGAAGCACAAAAATAAAAAACCATTGGAGAAAAAAAAAGGAAAAAAACTATTATGGGTAAGAAATGTAATTAGTTTGATGGGTAAAAAAATAAATGGGTAAGCCAGGGTAAATAGTTTTATTTTTGTGGGTAACTGTGTCATTCTCCCCATTTTTAGTCTTGAGCTAAGCCCTTAGCCTACCTGTATCCTAAGCTAAACCCACCTCCTCTTTAGCCCAATTTGCATAACCCAATAAGCCAATATCCATGTAAAAATTACACGGGGCGCCCTATTGGGGCGCCCTACCAATTTTTTAATTTTTTTAAAATTTGTACCCACTTTTTAAACAATTTCAGCCCCTTTCTCCTTCTCCTCCTTCATTTTCTTCTTTCTTCTTCTACAACGATAACTTCAACAGTGCTGCTTTCAGCTAGCAAACAAATGAATGAGAAACCTCAAGACTTTTAAGAACGACTATCTTGCGGCTAAGTAACAATAAGGTAGCAGCCAGAAAAATCTCGCCTGCTCTATAATCATCACATTCTTAACTTAAAATTTGATAAGCATAAGCACCTGTTCTCCATATTTTATCCAAACATTGCGATTGCCCCATCTCTTTTTGCATCAGTAAGAGACATGACTTTCGTTTCCAGAATCGCGGCATCGCCAATCCATTGGTTGATCAAACCTTCGATTTCAACAAGTTCCTTGTCTTGAAGAGGCCGATGGAAGTTGAAGTCAAATCTAAGACGATCAAACGCAACCAACGATCCTGCTTGAGATGTTTCCTGACCAATTACTCTTTTGAACAAATATAGAACAAAATCTTCAGTTCAACATGCTGAAGTTAATCAAATATAGAACAAAAACTTCAGCTCAACATGCTGAAGTTAATCAAATATAGAACAAAAACTTCAGCTCAACATGCTGAAGTTAATTAAATATAGAACAAAAACTTCAGCTCTAGAGCTGAAGTTTCCCAGTTACAAAGACAAAAACTTAAGCTCTAGAGCTGAAGTTCCCCAGCTACAAAGACAAAAACTTCAGCTCTAGAGCTGAAATTCCCCAGTTACAAAACAAAAACTTCAGCTCTAGAGCTGAAGTTTCCCAGTTACAAAGACAAAAACTTAAGCTCTAGAGCTGAAGTTCCCCAGCTACAAAGACAAAAACTTCAGCTCTAGAGCTGAAATTCCCCAGTTACAAAACAAAAACTTCAGCTCTAGAGCTGAAGCTTGCCAGTTACAACAACAAAAACTTCAGCTCTAGAGCTGAACTTCAGATCCAGGTACTAGAATGCTGAAGTTTTGCGTGATTGCCTTTGCTACTTCAGCCCCGTATGCTGAAGTTATGCGAAAAAGTGGGTACGCTTGCAATTGTTTTTACAAAGCGGGCACAAGTTAAAACGTGACACAAAAAGCGAGTATAGATGCAAATGCCCCAATATCCATCCACAAATCTGAAGCCCAAAATGGCAAAATGCATAACTCCCATCTCCATATCCATATCAGATTTACGATTAAGGTTCATTCCATTAATTCCATTCCTCCTTTCCCCTTTAGTTGTATTTTATCTCTTGCTGCTGTTACATATTTATTTTAATTACTTTTAGTTGATGCTGCAGCAGGTGCATAATGTTACTTCTGTTACTTTTTGGATGTACTGTATTTTATAGATGGTTGAATTAGTACTGTGCTTTTGGATAGAAAAAGCATAACTATTGCAATTCTTCTTTTTCCTTGGCCGGAGAAAGCATAATTGTTCTACCATATCCTTTCTTTGTTTAGCACAACGGATATTCTCAAGCGAATATAATTCAAAAACGAAAGGGTGATGTCAAATAAACCATGTTTTTTAGTAGTTCTAACGTGTATATCGTGCCGCTATTTATTTTACTTAAACATTACAAGTTATTACCAATTTGAAAGGTTTCTTTCATAGCTTAAATTTTGAATTCAAACGATTCCAGTAACTACGAAATGAGCAGTTTCGCATTGGAACCAAAACCGATCGAATAAAACCGAAAACTAACCGAACCGTAGTTTTAAATATCGAATCAACCGAATTTATATTGATTCGGTTATCGGTACACCAAATCAATAACCGAACACCGAATAAACCGAACCGAATGTCTTGCTAACCGTACCACACCGACCGAGGGGCTCAGGTGAGTTTCGGGGTGATTTCAGACCATTTCTAGGCCATTTTTAACTTCTGGTTATTGGCTACAGCAGTGTGCTATTCGATCGCGGTGAATTGGACGCAATCGCGATGAGTAAAATGGGAGAAATTGGCCAGTGATTCACGATCGCGGAAGACCCTCCGCGATCGCATAGAGGAAACTTTCTGCTGCACTAACCCGACTTAGGAAGCTTAAATCATGCAATCCGTAAGGAATTTGGAGATGATCCGAAAACGAAAGTTGTAGACCTTTGTGTCTAGTTTTCAGAAAATTAAAATATTTGGCATTTGGAATTGTGTACAAAAAGTTATGGTTGGTACACTACAGGCTGTCCGGAAAGATATTCGAAAATCGCGAAGAAGAAATTTGTGTTGCACAAGGCTGGAATTGGCATATACTCGAAATCTATAAGGAATTGGGACATGACCAACACATAAAAGTTGTATATCTTGGTGTCTAGTTTTCAGAAAGTTAATTTGTTATTCAAAGTTTTGTAGAAAAAGTTATGACCATTATACTAGAGACTGTCCGAAAGAGTTGGAGAAGACTGTTGGGAAAAATTTGTTCTTCGTGATAGCGGGTGAATGGCCGCGATCACATAGTGTAAAATATGCTGAAATTTGTTTTGCTTCGCGACCACGGGAGTTTTGGCCACGATAGCATAGGGTAAATGACTGGGCAGCGAGAAAGGTCGATTTTTGAGAGATTTTCAAGGGAAAACATTGGGGTAAGTGTTTTATGGTTATATTCATGATTCCACACTTAATTACATCATGAATCCGTGAATTAATGGAAGAACCAAAAATATAAAATGAAGATTTGAGAGTCATTCCGATGTCGGAAGTTGATAATTTTTGTATCGTTAGACTCTTCTCGGAATGGGTGTTCGGATTTCGTGAGTTTTTCCAAGATTCGAGACATGGGTCCTACTGTTGAATTTTGAGATGAATTTCGGATTTTTATTTGGAAGATTAGTAATTTCATATGGAATTAATTCCTACAATTCGTGTTGAGTATATTGAATTGTTTGTGACTAGATTTGAAGCTTTCGAACACCAAATCGCGAGGCAAAGGTTTATTGGAATCTTGAATTTTGTTACGAAGCAAGGTAAGTCTGTTGTTTAACTCTGTGAGGGGGAAACTACCCCTAGATGCTGTAATTGATATTTGCTACTTGTTGCGGGGGTTACGTACGCACGAGGTGAAGAGAGTCCGTACGTAGCTACATTCATGTTATTGTCCGGGTAGACTCAGGTTCACGCCATGCTATAACTGTACTATTTGTGTTATCTCTTGCTTATTAAATTCTTTTACTTCACATTACTACTTGAGACTAGACACGCGTAGAGTGATAGACTTGCTATTGTAGAGATTTGACGAGTTTTATGATTAGCCGCGGAATAATTCCCGCGTTATGCATTCTCATCGAAATATTTCCTCAAAGCTCCTTGTAACTTACATGTCCCTTCGTAAGTGGGGTCAAGGAATCGTCAAAGTTTCTTATTCTAATGGGATCGGGCCGTTAGCCTCAGCATAATAGATACATCTATGGTCCGTGCCGTTTGACCCTGGGCAGTGCACATATTATGATGGGATCGGGTCGTTCACCTCGACAGAATTATGTACCACACTCTCATGGGCGGGCCGTTTGCCTCGGCAGTATAAAAGATATATCTATGGTTCGTGCCGTTCGACCCTCGACGGTGTACAAATTATGATGGGATCGGGCTATACGCCTTGGCATTTCTATAAAATACTCTCATGGAATCGGACGTAATATTTAACAAGAAGTCAATGTATCTATGAGTCTTCCTGATTTGAATTATGACGATCTATCTGGTGAGATCCATTATATTATATGCTCCGGTTGATGAGGAAATTGCTAATTGAGAGCTTGAGTTTATTGTAGAGAGGAGGATCGTACCACGTACTTATATTTGTTCGTTTCGTTTATTTACTCTACCCCATAGCTGTTTACTTCTTATTGTATCTGTCTTATTGGACCACTAGTAAGTGTTGATGTCGACCCTCATCACTACTTCTCTAGGATTAGGCTAGATACTTACTGGGTACACGTTGATTTACGAACTCATGCTACACTTGATGCACATTTTTTTGCAGGTACATATACATCTGGTGGTCTACTAGGCGTAGAGGCGCGGATGTTACGGGGATTTACCATGAGCTGCATTTCATGTCACGATCCATCGCCTGCAGAGTCTCCCTCAGAGTAATTTATGTTCTCCTATCTAGTTTTGTATTCCAGACAGATGTTGTATCTTATTATATTTCCTAGTTGGTGCTCATGCACTCGTGACACCAGGTTTTTGGGGTGCTTATAGGTTTTTCTTTATTGTAGTTGTGAAAACATTACCATTTAACCTGTAAGTTTTATTCCTTACTATGTAATTGATGAAAATTATAATTTCAAAAAAACACTAAAATGAGTAATTAAGTTAATCATTCACCGTTGGCTTGCCTAACAACGATGTTAGGCACCATCACGACCTTTAGTGGATTTTGGGTCGCGACAGCTTGGTATCATAACATTAGGTTCACTTGGGCCTCGTGATTCATGAAAAAGTCTAGTAGAGTCTTGTGGATCGGTACAGAGACGTATGTACTTATCTTCGAGAGGCTACGGGGCTATTAGGAGCACTTCCCTTCTTGATTCCTCATCGTGCGATTTGATTCCTTTGAGGATTATGCCTTTATTTCCTTCCTACTCATTATTATACGAGTTGTAGTGGTACTCTAGACTTGGAGCAGGATGTTTCTCCCTGCGCATTCGAGCAAGTTATTATTGTCTTCTTGCAGAAAGATGTTCCGTCATTTCAACTCAGTAGCTATATTTTGGATGGTTTTGAGGCTATGCACATGTTGCTATGATGTTCATGAGTTATTATCTCACGTATTGATGTAATGGTGGGGTGCTCGTTTATGTGCCCACGCAGTGAATGACTTGAAAGGAGGATTTCTCAGCGCATTATGTAGAGGTTCATCGTTTAGTTCTAGCAAAGGAAAGGCAATCGTATTATGAATGTTCAAGTTTGGGTTGATGGAGTAACGAGACTTGATATTTTTTAGCGTGGTAGAGTTCTCAATTATGATGTGGTGTCATCGTCCTTGTTTAACGCGTTAAGGTTCGTCGGTGTTATGGTCTTCTTCAATTTGCCTTCGAGGCAGAGTATTGTGAAATGGTGCCTGAGAAGCGGTTGTTAGAGATAACAGATTGTAGCAATTTTGGAATCGAATTGGTATTTCTAATGTTGATGGATCGAGAATGATGATCTTCTATGAGGCTTAGAGTTGGTGGCAATTTATTAGTTCAAGTGCTACAGAGATGGATTCGAATTTGAGGCAACAATTGGGCAGCGAAGGATGAGATAGGACAGGTGCGAGGTGTCTTGCGGTGGTTGAATTGATAGAAGGTCAAGTTTGAAAAACGAAAGCCGAGAAGTTTCTTAAAGGAGAGAGTTTAACCAAAGTGGGAGAGTGGCGGGGCAACACATGGGTTCTGTGGTAGGATAGCCACACGCCTTGAGGAAAGCTTACAACAATTTGAGAATTCATGGTGGACAATGAATAGGTCCACGGATTTTGTTTTGATAATGTATTGTTGGACATTCAGTTGATGTCAATGGAGTAGAAGGAATCTTGGTGGGTTCCAGGGTTATGCAATTGCAACTTCAAGCTAAGTGGGGGGAGCCCCACCGTCGATGATTGGATCACGTGGTTGTCTGCTTGTGCGATTTCTGGTTATCGGTGTATTGGTGGGGTATCCTTACTAAGGAAAGAAAACATCAGTGGTAATTCGAGCAAAGTAATTGAGGACGGTGTGCTATATTTGGCCTTATCTATTCATGTTCAGGTTTTGGGAAGACTTGGAGTTTATGCTTCTTGTGGGGGTTATGTGCAAGGAAAGGGATTCAGCCGGTTGCTTCTTTGAGAGGCTATTCATGTGCTCGTAGGGCCCTAGAGTCTGATTATATTCAGGAACAAGTCAGAGTGGGTTACTCCCAACAATGGTCCTAGTGGGTTCAAAATTAAAGTGCGGTGCCTAAGGATTTCGAGTTCGTGGCATGGTTAAGTATCGAGCTTTTGCAGTGGATTATGAAAGGGGGCTTGGAGTGTTCTATATTATCATCGGTATGTGGTGTAGCATTGGAGGAATGGGAGAAAAAACTTTGGATTCATTGAGGAATTATCAGAATGGGTGTACCAGTTGAAGATGCGAATGTGCGCAAAAGGAGGGTATGAGATGGTTCGCGGGTTTTGAGACAACGTGGTCTCGTGAAATGAGGTCACTCAGGATGAGTGCGGATTGAGTTCTTTATATTTTGAATGGAGCTATTATTATTTCTAAGGCAAGTCCAGAGTAAAATGGAAGAAGTTGGGTTAGTTAGTAATGGTTGAATCAACATGATTGTGGTAGTGATCAGTTTCTTTGGCGTGAAGTTATACATGTAGTTTGTGGTTGTACACTTGGGATTGAGCGCCACCACCACTAGGTTGATTTGGGAGGTATTTGATTCGAATGGCTTGTTATGTGTAGATAGATCCCGAAAGAGTTATGGTGGTTTAAACCACTACTTGAGGATTGTACTTTCTGCAGTTATGGGAATTCAGTCGCGTATTGCAATGGTTCTCCTGAAATGAGTTAAGTGAAAGGTTTCTATATGATGGAGTATTTATTCTATTAGTGGTTCGGGTGTTATGATATAATTCTTCTACTCTCGCGTATTGGCATGTGAGGTGCAGTGAGCGGCATGGGAATTGAAAGTTGAGGATCAAGGTTGCGGTTCAGTGTTGACACGAATGTCACGAGCTGGGATGAGCAGGAAATAATTCAAATGTTTAGAGTAAGATGGTATTGTCTTACCGTTCTCCTGAGAACGGTATCCTGTGTAAGAGCCTTTGTGTACTAATTTGCGGATTCTGACTCGCTTTGCAGCATTGTATGGCCGGTGGTATGGATGTGCAGACTTTTCTACCTGGTGCGGGAGGTAGTGGTGGCGTATCCCACGGGAAGATTGTATAAGTGTGACATGTAGTCACTTGATTGATTAAAGATTGAAACCAAGTATGGGATTATGGTACTATCGCTAATGTGAGCGAGTTTATACCTGAGGGGTATTCTGTTCCTTGGGTTGTGGACCGTGCAAGTTTGTTCCGGATTTGACGGCTATTCTTATGTGTCATGGAAAAGGGTTATTATGGATACTTGAAAGATTATTAGCCTAGTACGGTTCGATCAGAATCGGCTTGAGGTCCGTTGATGGGTCTAAATGTGGTTGTGTGCTCTACACCAGTCCGGGTATGTTCATTCAACATAGCATTTCTTATGGAGGAGAATTCGGGCATTGGAAATTATTTTCGTCGTTATCTATTTCATGTAATACTCTATTATGCCATGTGGGTTGTGAGACAACTTGATTATTCACACAAGTGTTGAGGTCCCGCGTAGCGGTGGTGTTACTTGAGCATGATGGCTCTCGAGATGCAGATCATATATCGCACCTTAGTTGTGGTTGAGTTTCGTAGCATATGTCGCTATCCGTCTCCCCATAATTTGTAATATGCACTTGGCGTGCTTGTTGTCGACATTTAGGTATTTCGTAAGTATGAGCATTCTGGCTCGGTAGGTATTTCCTTATTTATTACTATGTTGTATCGGGTGGCACGCCGCCAGGGGTATGTTGTTTGGATTGGGTGGCACGCCGCCACAGGTATCATGGTTGGATCGGGTTGCACGCCGCAACAATATCATTTGTGGATCGTGTTGCACTCTACAACGGTATCATGTGTGGATCAGGTTGCACGCCGCAACAATGTGATGTTGAGTACAGTTCCCCAATATCTATTCTTGTGTGTTTTGTTTCTCATTTTTTGAGGGAGGTTCATAACATCTTTTCGGTTTGTTTAATTAGTTATGTGGGTTGAGTACTTCTTTTTAGAGTTTGTTTTCCTTATGTATCACATTCGAGTTTGTAGCTTGTTGGCGCATTGTTGCATTATATGAGATCTTGGTCAATGTTTGAGGTGGATTATTGTTGAGCAGCTTGTACTAGGTGAGATGAGATTCTTGGACCTGAAATCAGTGCAATCAGACTTATATAAGGTATATTAAAGAGCAAATATCGTTATTTAGTTCAGAATGAGTTAATGGTCCTTAACAGGAAGAGAGGCTCCAATATTTGCTGATTTGGAAGGTGATTATGAGTTTCTACAGATCTCTTCCGTAGTGGAAGTAGTGTGAGAGTTGAAAGAGGGCTTATATATGTTATGATGCATACTGCGGGCTTTGGGTCAGTGGAAATTTCAGATGTTGTGCTTGGGGGAGATTGCCTTGGGAAAATGAGTCATGGGGTGCATGGTGTGATTTCAACGTAGAAGGATGGTCATGTTGGGTTCAGTGTCTGATGATTGATATGGTGTTCGTGTGTGATAATCCGGTATCGTGAAGAATTACAGATGTTTGAGTTTAGTTCTAAAGCTTTCTAGCTAAGGTAGCGGGAATGATCTTAATCTGGCTCGAAATAATGTGCCCAACTAGGTTGTGGTGGCACGGGTAGGTGCACGAGGTGTTAAAAAATGATTTTGGACAACTCCGGAGGAATTCTTAGCAAATTCGAGGACGAACACATGTTTAAATGGGAGAGAATGTAACGACCCGACCGGTCATTTTGAGCTCTAGCCCGTCATCAGCGGTTTGAGGCCTTAATTAGCTTCACTTCAGATATTATGACTTGCACGTATGGTCGGAATTGAATTTCGGGAACTTCGGAGTTGATTCAGATGGAAAATTATAATCCGGAGGCTTTAAGTTGAAGGAATTGACTAATGTTGTACTTTTGAGTAAACGACCTCGGAATCGAGAGTTGAAAGTTCCAACAGGTTCGTATGATGATTTTGGACTTGGGCGCATGTCCGGATCGAGTTTTGGATGACCCAGGAGCGTTTCAGCGCCTATTGTGGAAAGTTGGCAATTCAGAAGAATTTCATGAATTTGGGTTGAAGTGCATTTCAGTGTTATCAATGTCCGTTTAGGATTCCAATCCTAGGAATAGCTCCGTATAGTGAGTCTGGTCTTAGGAGCGCGTCCGAATGTGGATTTGGAGGTCTGTAGGTCATTTCGGGGTTGTTTGGCGAAAGTTGGAAGTTGAAAGTTTTTGCAAGTTTGACCAGGAGTGGACTTTTTGATATCGAGGTCGGATACCAATCCGAAAGTATGCTTGTAACGTCAATTATGACTTGTGTGCAAAATCTGAGGTCAATCAGAATTGATTTGATAGGTTTCGACAGCGAATGTAGGAGTTGAAATTTCTTATTTTCATTAGGCTTGAATTGAGGTGTGATTCGTGGTTTTAGCGTTGTTTGACGTGATTTGAGGCCTCGACTAAGTCCGTGATATGTTTTGAGACTTGTTGATACGTTCGGACGGGGTCCCGAGGGGCTCAGGTGAGTTCGGCGTGGTTTTGGACCACTTCTAGGCCTTTTTAGCTGCTGGTTTTTGGCTACAACAGTGTGCTATGCGATCGCGGTGAATTGTACGCGATCGCGATGAGTAAAATGGGAGAAATTGGCAAGTGATCCGCGATCGTGTAGAGGAAATTTTCTGTTGCACTAACCCGACTTAGGAAACTTATATCTTGCAATTCGTAAAGAATTAAGAGATGATCTAAAAATAAAACTTGTAGCTCTTTGTGTCTAGTTTTAATAAAATTAAAGTATTTGGAATTTGGAGTTGTGTGCAAAAATTTATGGTTGGTACACTACATGTTATCCGGGAAGATGTTCGGAAATCGCGAAAAAGAAATTTGTGTTGCACAGGGCTGACTATGGCAACTTATATCTCGAAATCTATAAGGAATTGGGAGATGACCAAAAAATGAAAGGTTTAGATCATTGTGTAGTTTTCAGAAAGTTAAACCATTTGTTATTTGTAGTTTTGTACACAAGTTTATGACCATATACTAGAGGTTGTCCAAAAGCGTTGGAGAAGGCTGTTGGGAAAAATTTGTTCTTCGCGATCGCGGGTGAATGGCCGCGATCGCATAAAGTAAAAAAATGCTGGAAATATTTTGTGCTTCGCGATCGCGGGAGTTTGGCCGCGGTAGCATATGGTAGATGACTGGGCAACAAATTTAAGTTCTGAAAATGGGATTTCATCTCATTTTCCATTTTAATCGATTTGGAGCTAGGGAAAGGGCGATTTTTGAGAGATTGTCATGGGAAAACATTGGGGTAAATGTTACTTATCCTATATTGATTATATTTCTTGATTTCATGCTTAATTGCATCATGAATCCGTGAATTAATGGAAGAAAAATAAGATTTTTATAAAATCTTCCAAAAATGTAAAATGAAGATTTGAAAGGCAATCTGATGTCGGAATTTGATAATTTTGTATGGTTGGACTTGTCTTGGAATGAGTGTTCGAATTTCGTGAATTTTTTCCGAGATTCGAGACGTGGGTCCCACTTTGAATTTTGAGATGAATTTCGGTTTTTTTATTCGGAAGATTAGTAATTTCATATGGAATTAATTCCTACGATTCGTGTTGAGTATATTGAATTGTTTGTGACTAGATTTGAAGCTTTTGGACACCAATTCGCGAGGCAAAGGTTTATTGGAATCTTGAATTTGGTTGTGAAGCGAGGTAAATCTCATGTCTAACTCTGTGAGGGGGAAACTATCCCTAGGTATTGTAATTGATATTTGCTACTTGTTGCGGTGGCTACGTACACACGAGGTGAGGAGAGTCTGTACGTAGCTACATTCATGTTATTGTCCCGGTAGACTCAGGTTCAGGCCATGCTATAACTGTACTATTTGAGTTATCTCTTGCCTATTAAATTCTTTTACTTCACATTACTATTTGAGGCTAGACATGCGCAGAGTGATAGACTTGCCATTGTAGAGATTTGACGAGTTTCATGATTAGATTTCTCCCGCGTTATGCATTCCCATCGAAAGGTTTCTTCAAAGCTCATTATAACTCACGTGTCCCTTCATGAATGGGGTCAAGGACTCGTCGAAGTTTCTTATTCTAATGGGATCGGGCCGTTCGCCTCGGTAGGATAGATACATCTATGGTTCGTGTCGTTCGACCCTCGGAAATGCACATATTATGATGGGATCGGGCCATTTGCCTCAGCAGGATTATGTACCACACTCTCATAGGAGCGGGTCGTTCGTCTCGGGAGTATAATAGGCGTATCTATAGTTTGTGATGTTCGACCCTCGGCAGTGCACAGATTATGATGGGATCGGGTTGTACGCTTCGACATTTCTATAAAATACTCTCATGTAATCGTACGTAATATTTGACAAGAAGTTAGTGCATCTATGAGTCTTCCTGATTTTAATTATGACGACCTATCTGGTGAGATCCATTATATATATGCTCCGATTGAGGAGGAAATTGCTAATTGAGAGCTTGAGTTTATTGTAGAGATGATGATTATACCATGTACTTATCTTTGTTCGTTTCGTTTATTTACTCTGTCCTATAGCTGTTTACTTCTTATTGTATCTGTCTTACTGGACCACTAGTAAGTGTCGATGTCGACCCTCGTCACTACTTCTCTAGGGTTAGGCTAGATACTTACTGGGTACACGTTGATTTACGAACTCATGCTACACTTGCTGCACATTTTTGTGCAGGTACATATACGCCTGGTGGTCTACTAGGCGCAGAGGCGCGGATGTTACAGGGACTTACCGTGAGCTGCATTTCATGTCACGATCCATCGCCTGCAAAGTCTCCCTCAGAGTAATTTATGTTCTCCTGTCTAGTTTTGTATTCCAGACAGATGTTGTGTCTTATTATATTTCCTAGTTGGTGCTCATGCACTCGTGACACCTGATTTTTGGGGTGCTTATGGGTTGCTATTTATTGTAGTTGTGAAAACATTACCATTTACCTTGTAAGTTTTATTCCTTACTATGTAATTGATGAAAATTATGATTTCAAAAAACTTCTAAAATGAGTAATTAAGTTAATCATTCACCGTTGGCTTGCCTGATAGCGGTGTTAGGCGTCGTCATAACCTTTAGTGGATTTTGGGTCGTAACAGTCTTCCTACAGGCCCAAGAGGCAGACTACTTCTATACATGATGACAGCTATGGGTAGACCATTCGCTGAGGCTATCAAAATTAGGGAGATGGTCGAAAATGGTTTGAAAACGGGCCAAATTTTGAGTCAAGCTGCTTTTAAGGATGCATCACTGGTCGTTCAGAATGGTTCGGGGGGTTTGATGAACGGAAACAGGAGAGAAGAGGGATCCATGATGGCTTCTAGATCGAGGGGGCCCGCAAGTCATTCAACCAATCATATATGCTTCCTAAGGCCCCACAACACTGTTATCCCCATCAAGATCCTGTTTATGCCGTGGCACCGCCTCCCTATGCAGTGATGAATACACAACCTTACACGTGGCCATAGCAGTATCCTCAAAACCGAGATCCACCTCCCAGAATTGCCCCTCCCTACCAAGCTCCATATAATCCACAACAATATGTTCCACAAAATCCTTGCCTACGAGATCCCCTAGAAGGAATCAGTTCACCCCTATTGGTGAATCATACTCGAGCTTGTTCCAAAAGCTTGTCAGGCTAGGCCTACCACAGCCAGTGGCCTCGAACTGGCCGAACCCTGAGTCCCCCTCGCACCGAGCTTGTGCTAGATGTGAATACCATTCTGGAGCAGTAGGACATAATACTGAAGATTGTTGGACTCTTAAAAGAGTAGTGGAAGACCCCATTGGGGTCAAGTCAATAGTTCTTAAGGATGAAGAGGCCCCTAACATGACGAACAATCGTATGCCTACTCACACCAATAGGCCAGTAGTTGGAATGATCTGTGATGATGGAGAATTTGATCCGGCACTGAAGGTCATTGCATCCTTTGCCGAGACAGAAGAAAATCCAAAAAATGGTCGCCAAACCTGAATAGTTCTCTGTCAGATGGGAGTCTCGGTAGCCGGTCTTGATATCTTCTCTGCGTCCGGATTATTTCAGCGTGTAATCCAGATGTTTTACTTTATTGTCTTACTTTCTAATGTAAACCCTTCTATCTTTAAAATAAAATCAAAAATTCAAATCAATCAAAGAAATTAATATTTCATTGTCCAAGAATGTCTCTTTTCTTAATCTTATCACTTTTCTTTTTCTCTTTTCAGTTCTGTTAATGCATATTTTAATGACATGACATGCTTGCGGACTTCATGACCAGATCCTAAAACACTGACAGACTTTGAAATAATGAATCACGAGTCGGAATGCAATGAAGATAAGTTTAAGGAAATAAAACAAAGAATCAGAACAACTAAAAGAAAATTGGCTCCGGATTGGAAAGGTCCATACATTGTAATGAGAGTACTGCCAAAAGAGAGCGTGGTACCTAGGAAACATCGAAGGAAATGTCCCTGAAACAACTATCAACGCAGGTGCAGTCAAAAGGTACTATCCACCTTTTGCAAACCCTTTGAGCCGGTTCACTTTAATTGGTTACCCTCTTTGGAACCTAAAAGTGTTATTGAAAAAAAAGACAAAAATAAAATGAAATGAAGAATGAAAAAAAAGAGGAAAAAAGAATGTAAAAAGAAAGAGAAAAGAAAACAAAACAGAAGAAAAACAAAGCAAAAATCAAAATAGTTCATGTTCCTTGAACTACATTCGACTTGATTCCGAAAGGTTACGTAGGCAGCCTCTCTCTGGGTTCAGTCACACCAAAATAAAATTCCACGTTCCCCCAAATGTTGAAACTTGGGCATATTTTATAATGGTTTGGCGATGGTTTCGCTTGAAAGGTTCCAAAGTTGTAATTCAATCCAAATTCGTTTTACCCAAATCATTTTCAAGCCCTTCCGATCAATCACCAAAGATATTCAAAATTGATGGATACTGTTACTTGGACTGGTTCAACCAAAATGAGAGAAATAAAATGAGAGTCTTATTGGTGACAACCCTCACGGGCACCGTAAGACGATGGTAAGTAGATAAATTAAAATGAGAGAGTCTTGTTAGTGAAAACTCGCAGAGAGCGCTATAAGACAATGGTGAGAAGAGAAATGATAGAGGTTAGCTGGTGAAAACCCGCGATGGGAGCCACTGATAGGAAAAGAGGATCCTCATAGCCATTGGCATCGACACAGTCCTCGTCAAGGTTTCTCGGTTTCGAGGCAAAAGTGTATTGGTAAAAAAGAGCTTCACACGAATGATAATTCTTGATGACTCAACCAGCTACGTGGAGCTAGGAAAACATGACAACTGGATAGGTTTTCTATAAAGAGGTGTGGGTCAAAAAGGCACGACTCAATATACCTACAAGGTAATTATCTACGGGAGACCCAACCTGATTGAGACAAGGAAGAGACACGGTCAAAATGAATCCGGACAGAGCTACGGGCAGATTCAAAGATCTTCAATTAATGATTCACACGTTACACAACCTTCACGCAACAGTTACGATTATTCTTTGTAACGTTACATTAATGTCATAATTAATTATTAATGAGTGATCATTATGAAAGGTAGATGTTATATTAAGAAACTCCGTATATAAGGGAAGAAAATATAACTTGTAAGGGGCATTCGAACGACAATCATAATACACTTTACTTTTTGCACATCTTAGTATTTGCTGTTTACTTACTCATTCATAATTACCATCATTTCTTTGGTTATCAGAAACCCGCGTTTATCCTAAAATTAGCTTTGGTCAAAGAATCTGATTCTTTGGTTAACACAAATTGGTTCCGTTACCGGGAATCTGATAATCTTCGTTTACTTTTCAAGTAATATCCTCTAACTATGTCGAACCCCAACGACAATAACCAACAAAGGGATGGAACTCCACCACCCGTAGGAACCCCTCGAGGTTCAAGGGAGCAATCCCCAGAAACATCCAACAACAATAACAATGATAATGATCAAATAGTAGAACAAGATCAAGTAAAGCAAATGATTGCAGAGTGTGTGAGCCAGGCTTTGCAAGAATTTGCAAGGGGATTACCAACAACATCACCTGCACCATCAACACCACCCCCCAATAATATCATCACTGCGGAAAATCCTCAGTCTGGGTTGGGAAGCGGAGATACTCCTAATGAATCTCTCGAAACGAGACCATGTATGTCTAGTAGCTATGAATTGCAAACTTTATTACTAACTTTGCAGAAACAGATGAAGGAACAAAACGACCGAATCGAACAAATTCCTAGAGTGCCACCTATTATCAAAGGCATTGACATTGATAGATATTCTCAACAACCCTGGAAACCAAGCGCGGAACCCCTACCTATTCCCAAGAAGTTCAAAATGCCTAATGCTCTTAAATACGACGGAACAACTGACCCACGAGACCATGTGACTGCTTTTACCACCGGAGTTAAGGGCAACGACTTGACAAAACAGGAAATTGAGTCAGTCTTAGTCAAAACGTTTGGAGAAACCCTTACCAAAGGAGCGCTAACCTGATATTCTCTTCTCCCTGAAAACTCTATCGATTCTTTTGCTGATCTCGCAGATTGCTTCATAAAAGCACACTCCGGTGCGCAAAAAGTGGAGAAAAGAATGGAAGACATATTTAAAATAAAACAAGGAGACACGGAACTACTCCGTGAATTTGTAGACAGGTTTCAACGAGAAAGAATGCTACTACCAAGGGTGCCTGATAATTGGGCAGCCATGGCATTTGCAAGCAACTTAAATGACAAAGGTTCAGAAGCCACGAGAAGACTAAAGGAAAGCTTGAGAGAATTCCCAGCTACAACATGGAATGATGTCTATAACAGGTACATCACCAAGCTTCGTATAGAAGAAGATACCATCGCTCGTTCAAAAGACGAAGATCGTATCAGTTCCAGGCATTCCGAATCAGACAGGAGATCAGGTAAAAATAGGTATGATCCTTACATGGGACCCTCGGGAAGAGACACTCATCCCAGGTTCGAAAATACCCGGTCAGAATATAGACCATCGAGCAGAGATGCGGGCTCATCCTCATCAAGATCCAAAAAGGATCGAGATGAACGAACTAGAGGTAATGCACGAATTGGGGATCACACCTTCAGTGTGAGTACCTCCGAACTAGTTTCAGTGTTAAGAAATATGGGTGATAAGGTTTGATGACCCAAAGAAATGCGATCCAACCCAAATAAAAGGAACCCAGATTTCTAGTGTGAATTCCATAATTATCACGGACACAGAACAGTAGATTGTAGATTTTTACAAGGTGAGATAGAACAATTATTGAAACAAGGCAATTTAAGGGAATTGTTTAGTGAGAAAGGTAAGCAGGCATACATGAAGAACATGCAGAAGCCCCCAAAACCTCCATCTCCAAAAAGAACTGTCAATGTGATACACAGAGGTGAGGAAGTAAATGGTGTGTCTTGCAAAGTAGCCACGAAGTTCACAATTACACACGGAAAGCGGGTTCGTGAAAATCCAGATGCAGACAATATAACCTTTGATGATGCAGATGTCATCGAATTAATGCTCCCCCACAATGATGCTCTGGTAATATCCTTACTTATTCATGACACTAACATAAAAAGAGTGTTGATTGATCCAGGTAGTTCAGTCAATATTATTTTGCTATGAGTCGTGGAAGAAATGATATTGGGAAATCAAGTAATCCCAAAGGCACGGGCCATATCAGGGTTTGATAACTCTACGGTTATAACCAAAGGGGAAATAAAACTTAGCACTTATGCTGAGGGAGTAATAAAAAATACAAGGTTCCAAGTCATCGAGACTGACATGGCTTATAACGTGATCATGGGAAGACCATGGATCCATGACATGAAAGCAGTACCATCCACCTTGCATCAGGTAATTAAATTCACTTCTGAATGGGGAATTCAACAAATTAGAGGCGATCAACAAACCGCAAGAAATATAAATTCTGTGGTACATTACAATAAAAAAAATAGAAACAGAAGAATCAAAAGATAAGTAATTCTCCCTAACAGGAGATGATGCCCAAACAGGTATGGAAGAAATTACTATCCCAATAGATACGAAAGATATTATTGCTAAAACAGGTATGAAAGAAGATAACTATGAGAAGGTGAATCAAGTCACCATAAAAGAAATACCAAATCACACAGACGTGGATTCCAGACCTGACGTCATTCAAGAACCGGAGGAAGATGAATACATCAAAACAACGACGGAAGAACTCGAAGCTGTTCCCTTGTTCGAACAAAGGCCTGAACAGAAAGTTCACATAGGCACGAGGCTAAGCCCAAGCCGAAGAGGTAAACTAATTGATTACTTAAAAGATAATGTCGATTGCTTTACATGGTCCCATTCAGACATGACAGGTATACCACCAGAAGTGATGACTCATAAACTAAATGAAGATCCATCCTTCGTACCTGTTAAGCAGAAGAAAAGAAAGCAAGGACCATTCAACAACCAAGTGATTGACGAAGAGGTACAAAAGCTCTTGAAAATTGGTTCAATACGTGAGGTAACATACCCTAACTGGTTAGCTAATACTGTGGTAGTGCCTAAAAAGAATGGTAAATGGAGAGTATGCGTAGATTACAATGATTTAAATAAAGCATGCCCCAAAAATTCATTCCCATTGCCACATATAGATCAAATGATTGATGCCACCGCAGGTCATGAATTGTTAAGCTTTCTAGATGCATATTCTGGTTATAATCAGATTAAAATGGATCCCTCAGACGGGGAAAAAACTTCCTTTATTACAAATAGGGGGACTTATTGTTACAAACAGGGGGACTTATTGTTATAAAGTCCTTATGGAAGTTTACATCGACGACATGCCGGTAAAGTCAACACATGCGAAAGACCATTTCCATCACCTCTCTATTACCTTTGAAATTTTGCGCAGGTATAATATGAAATTGAATCCAGAAAAATGCGCTTTTGGCGTAGAATCAGGTAAATTTTTGGGTTTCCTTGTATCGAATAGAGGAATAGAAGTAAATCATTCTCAAATTAAAGCTTTTGAGGAAATACCTGATATACTTGTGAACAAAAAGGAAGTTCAAAGACTAACGGGAAGAATTGCAGCCTTAGGTAGATTTATTTCCAGATCTTCCGAGAAAAGTTTTAAATTCTTTTTAGTTCTCAAGAAGCAAAACCAGTTCGAGTGGACTGAAGAATGTCAACAGGCTCTCAAAGATCTGAAAGCTTATCTATCAAAACCCCTGTTGCTATCAAAGCCAAAGGAAGGGGAGAGGCTATACATTTGCCTTGCCGTTGCAGAAATCGCCGTAAGTGCAGTATTGGTAAGGGAAGATAAATGTGAATAATCTCATATTTATTATGTAAGCAAGACATTGCTAGATGCTGAAACTAGACACCCACATCTAGAAAAATTAGCCTTAGCTCTAATCATGGCATCTAGAAAGTTGAGACCATATTTTCAATGTCATCCAATCACTGTTGTGACCTCATATCCATTAAGAAATATACTACATAAACAAGAATTATCAGAAAGATTAGCTAAGTGGGTCATAGAATTGAGTGAGCATGACGTAATATATCAGCCTAGGACTGCAATAAAGTCTCAAATTTTAGCTGATTTTAGTAATAACATTGTCCCTGAAGTGGAAAAAGAGTTACACCTCTTTAACAGTGTTAATCCGGGTCTATGGACCCTATTTACCGATGACTATCCTAATGTAAAAGATGTCGGCTTAGGCATAGTTTTAATATCACCTACGGGTGAAAAGATACGACAAGCTATCAAATGTTATCCTATAACTAACAATGAAGCAGAGTACGAAGCTGTCATTGCAGGGTTGGAACTTGCACGAGAACTCTCAATTGAGCAAATCGTAATCAAAAGTGACTCTCAGCTGGTAGTAAATCAGATGCGGGGAACTTATATTGCTCGGGAGGCTCGAATGCAACAGTATCTGAAAAAGGCATGAGATCTCGTAAGGCAATTCAAAACATGGAAGGTAATACAAATACCTAGAGAAGAAAATGCAGAAGCAGATGCATTGGCTAACCTCGCAGCAGTTGCAAAAATAACAAATGAAGGCAATACAATTGTCGTCCATCTGTTCCATTCAACGATAGATCAAGATAAGAATGAGGTAACTTTTAACAATTTAACATGGTATTGGAGAAACGAAATTTTAAATTTCTTGCAGAATGGCACCGTACCTGAAGACAAAAAAGTGGCTCAAGCACTTCGCCAAAAAGCTGCACGGTACTGCCTCATTCGCAATTCTTTATATCACAAGATGTTCGGAGGTCCACTAGAAAAATGCCTCAACCTAACCAAACAGAATTCGTGATGAGAGAAGTCCACGAAGGACACTGTGGAAATCACGCAGGAGCTAGATCCTTAGTCAAAACCTTAATCAGAGCTGGGTACTATTGGCCTAAGATGGAAGAAGAAGCTGAGGGCTTCGTATCCAAATGCGACAAATGCCAACGATTTGCTAACAACATGCATAAACCAGCAGAACTACTGCACCCAATAATATCACCATGGCCGTTCATGAAGTGGGGCATGGATATAGTGGGACCTCTTCCTGCAGCTAAAGGAAAGGTACGGTTCTTACTCGTACTAACCGACTATTTTACAAAATGGGTAGAGGCGGAAGCTTTCAAACAGGTGCGAGAAAAAGAAGTTAAAAGCTTCTTATGGAAAAATATAATATGCCGTTTTGGAATACCAAAGGAGATTGTATGTGATAATGGCCCACAATTCATAGGTTCACAAATCACAAAATTCTTCGAAAGCTGGCAAATTAAACGGATTACTTCAACGCCGTATCATCCCGTGGATAATGGGCAAGCTGAATCAACGAATAAAGTCATCATCAACAACCTAAAGAAACGGTTAGAGAAAGCCAAGGGAAATTGGCCTGATGAATTACCAGCAGCACCATGGGCTTACAAAATAACTTCAAAAATAGCCACGGGAGAGACTCCATTCGCACTTGTCTATGGCTCAAAAGCCTTAATACCGGTGGAGATTGGCAAACCAAGCATAAGGTTTACAGGAGCCACAGAAGATACAAATAGCGACGAGTTGAGGACTAATCTGGATTTGCTCGAACAAAGAAGAGAAATCGCGCTGATACGTATGGAAGCTCAAAAACAAATCATAGAGCGTTATTACAATCGAAAAGCTCACCTTAGATACTTCAAGATTTGGGACTTCGTCCTCAAAAAAGTCTTTCAATCAACAAAAAAAGCTGGTGCGGGAAAATTAAATCCCAACTGGGAAGGACCCTACAAAGTCCGAGGCATCACTGGGAAATGCGCTTATGAGCTGGAAGCTATGGACCGCATGATCTTACCAACAAGCTGGAATGCCATCCATTTGAAGAAGTATTACTTCTAAGGAAAAGGAATACCCTCATTCAGGTATCACTATGTTCGATTTCATATTTGTACAATTAAAATTTTACTAACCGTTTTAGATGATAGGCAAAAAAGCTAACCCATCACCAGATGATGATATTAGACCTGCAAAGACGTGAGGAAGTAAATGAATTCCCGGTCTAGGGTTACACTTTCTGATGGACGTTTTAAAGGGTTAAGCAGCCATCATCTAAAACATATATACCTTCGAGTCCCGTATGTTTTTCCTTTTCAGGAAAAGGACCACAAGGAAGGATTAGTCAAGTGCTCGAGATTTCATTCTTCAAAGCTCAAACACTTGGGGGACTATACAGTATGGAAGGAAAAGACGAAGCAAAGAAGACTATCAAAAAGTCAAAGCTCTAGCTTGAAGATCCATCTACCCAAAAAGTCAAGTGATACGAGCAAAATCAAAAGAGTCAAAGACTCAAAAAGTCAAAAGCCTTATTCAAAAACCTTCGAACAAAGTTCATAAATGTTCAGGTTAAAAGGCAAAATATTAGTTACGGGGAAGGAATGCACATCTTTGTACTCATTCAGAAAACTGTTGTAACTAAAAACAGTTACGAAATCTTTGTAATCATATAGAAAACTGTTATCAAATAAAATAGTTACGGATGAAAGATCAAAACCTTGTACTTATGTGAAAAACTGTTATCAAATAAAACAGTTACGGATGAAAAAGCATTTCCCTCGTGATTATTTAAAACTGTTATCAATAAAAACAGTTACGGGTGAAAACCCTTACCTTTATAAAAACTGTTACAAACGAAAAACAGTTATTCTCTTGTATTAACTCGGAAAAAACAGTTGCATAAGAAAAACAGTTACAAAATACAAGTGTGTATCAAACCTATTAAAAGAAAACAGTTGCAACATGAGTTTTAGACGATAATCAAACACATGTAAAATGTTGTGAAAGTTCAAAATCAAAAACTTTCTTCAGAAACATTCTTAAAAATGTGAAGAATCCCTATCTCTCTATTGCATATAACACCATTATGAAGTTGAGACGTCTTCTTCATTAAGTGTCGATAAAAAAAGGGCCCTCTTTCACAAAACCGTACCGACTACAAAAAGGTACGGACAATTTAAAGCATTTTATATGAAACACTTAGAGGTAAAACTAAAATCTCTAAAATAAAATGTGCAAAAGACTTAAAGAGTGAAACAGAAACTCAAAACAAAAGTCATACTTGCATTAATATATTAAAACGACCAAGTAGAAACTAAATACTTAGCCATATATAGTTTATATACATTGAGGTGCCCCTAAGTTGTCATTTGGGGACTTTAAGAGATCCAAATTTACCCCCGATGGGACTGTGGGTAACCACCAATTGAGACAAAGAAAAAAAGAAGAGGAGGAACCAACTTCTTAAACTTCATCAGGAGGGGGGTTGACTTCACTGGCAAAGACAGCAGGAGCAGCTTGGGACGAGGAAACCTGAACAGCAGGAGCCTCACCTTTAGGAGAAGAGAGATTCTGACCTTGTTGAGCCTTCTCCGTGGCTTCCTTGATTTTTGCAATTTTAGCATTAAGGTCGAAATCATCTCGGCTCATTTCAGTCAATGTGTCGAGGCGAGAGTTCATGTACGCCCAACTAACATCGACAACTGTCCTATCTTCAAGAGCTTCGTAATCCTTCTCCCATAGCATAACCTCAGCTCTTAGCTCGTCCCCCTCAGTCACAGCATCATCATTGGAGGCCCTTAAAGGAGCGAGAGACCTTTCCAGGAATTGAATTTTCTCTAAGGAGTTGCGGAGATCCTCCTGGGTTTGGGAAAGTGATGGCACAAGCTCGCCTGAATACTCCTCATTTTGGTCTAGCAAGGCCTTCAAGCTTCTGATCTCTTCTGAGGCATAAGACAACTGCTCAGTAAACGAGGACTCAAGGATGTTCTTATCATTGCCTGCTTGATCAGAAGAAGCCTTCTCCACAGCCAACTCCGCTGTCATGAGTCTCACCTGCTGCTCCAAGGTACATTTTTCTTCTTCTAAGGCCTCCATGTCGAGCCTTAAACTTTCATACTGCCCCTTCCAGTTATCTGCTTCAGCATGCCACTCCTTCACTTCTTGCTCCGAGTTAGAATCCCTCTTCATAAGCTTCGTGTCTATAAGATTGATCTACAAAAAGAAAACCAATTAGATACGATAAATACATGTAAGAGAATGAAATACAAGAAAATGCACTCTACCTTTAAAGAAGTATGCACGATCTCATTAGCCCATGCAAGGGAACTGTGGCTATCTAGCTTGGCTCTCTCTGTCGGGCCTATCAATGGTTTCAGCCACACATCAGGTTGGCCAGACTTTTTAAAGAGACTACCATCAGCTGGAACTTCTATCAACACCTGCCTCATCTCCCAGCTGGAAGACCCTACTTCTCTAATAGAAGGCACGGAAGCAGGTAGAGATGTAGAAGCCACGGGAAATGAAGTCTGAGAAGCCGAAAAAGCCACGGGAGCAAGAGTCGCAATAGGAGCAGGAATAGCCACGGGAGCAGAAGAAATGACTGGAGCAGTTGAGGGGAGTTCTCTAAAAGAAGGGGGAAAAACAACCAAGGGATCCTCATCATCAACAGGACCAAAGCCTTCACAGAACAAATGATCTACAGAATCACGCACGGGAGAGGGAGTAGCGTTTTCGGAGGCAGAAAGTCCAACTTTAGGCATGGAAGGCACAACCACAGGTGTAGACTCGTAATCTAAGATCACCCTCCTTCTGCGTGACCTGTGGACTAAAGAGACCTCTTCTTCATCTTCTTTTTCTGAGGTCCTTGACCTACCAGCCTTTCTATTTGAAGCAGAAGAGCTTGAAATAACTTCCTGGGCCTGAGCCAGGGACAATTTGGAAATAGACGCAGCAGACACTCCACGAGCGGGAAACCCTATCAAAAGAAAAGGGATAAAACAAAAGAGAAGAGGTTCGGGCAAGGAAAGAAGCAGAAATAAAAGCTTTACTTACCATGAGTTTTAACTTTCCAATTGTACTTCCCGGAGAAGAACTTCCATGATCTTTATTCCAACGGAGCAGTCAACAAAAGCTTTTCTACCCAATCTCGAATACCGGAAACATTCTCGACAGTACCCATGATTGCTGTAAAAAGAAGAAACAACTACGGTGTTAATAAAACATCTAAAGCAAAAAGCAAGGAATGTGTGCTAAAATGTAATCACGTGCACGATTCCACTTCTCAGGGAAGGGGAGATTTTCTTCACCTACTAAACCAGCAGTAGGCACAGCAACATACCGAAGGTACCAACCTCGATCCTTATCATCGTCTGGAGTCACCAACACTCTTTTACTCATGGCAGCCAGGGTAAAAATTCCTTGACGGAACAACATTGGAGAATAAAGGTGAATGAGATGATTAAAGGTGAAGGGGACCGAAGCTAAAGTAGCCAGACATCTAAGACACGCAACGACTCGCCATATAATAGGACCGACTTGTCCCAAGAAAATTTTGAAAAACCGACAGAACTCAATGATAATTGGGTCGATGGGAGGCTTAAACCCTAATGTAAAGGGGTAAGTGTAAACAAAAGAATATCCCGTCTTGTAAGATGCTATTCTTTGGTTGCCATTTGGAACGGTTACAGGAAAATCGGACTTCCAAAAACAGTCCTTGCGAACAAGAGGAATTAAACCTTCGGTGATCAGAGTAGGGTACCTATCAGCACTATCAAGAGATGACGACTGACCTCTAAGGGACTTATTATCCATAGCGAAGGTAAACTCAGCAGGAATGATTTCATCGACTCGGGGTTCGCGTAAAGGTTCGTGATGTTCTCTACCTCTAGAAGAAGATCTAGAAGCCTTAGCTATCGAAGAAGTTAAAGACCTTGAAGAAAGAGGAGAAGTAATTCGGGAAGAGGAAAAACCTCTTGAAGGAGTAGAATCTAAACTCCTCAACCTACCACCTCTCCGGCTCCGCATCGGAGCAGAAGAGGGAGTCAAATCCTCAACATTTATCACTCCCTTAGGTTTGTTCGAAGAAGACATATTTACAAAGACAAGGAAAAAGTTCTTTACAAATGAAGAATGAAAGTTAGAAGTTTTTCGTGAAAGTAAAGAAAGGAAAAGGGGTATTTATACTAAAAAACAACCGTCAAAAATGGAAAAAAAAATTATGTGAAAGTCATAATTGAAGGTGTCACTTCGTGACTGATGCAGCCGCAAAAAGCCCTAAAAGGTGTCGAGTAATTGCAGAACCAACCCGGAGATGACACGTGGCTTATGCATTAAATGGAAGTGAAAAGTGACGCCTATGTTCAGAGAGGAATACAATATTTCTTGACACGAATAATCGATAAATAAATGGTAAGTGGGGGGACTATCTGCATTGGTAAAAAAGAGCTTCACACGAATGATAATTCTTGATGACTCAGCCAGCTACGTGGAGCTAGGAAAACATGACAACTGGACAGGTTTTCTATAAAGAGGTGCGGGTCAAAAAGGTACGACGCAATATACCTACGAGGTAATTAGCTACGGGAGACCCAACCTGATTGAGACAAGGAAGAAAAACGGTCAAAATGAATCCGGACAGAGCTACGGGCAGATTCAAAGATCTTCAATTAATTATTCACACGTTACACAACCTTCACGCAACAGTTACGGTTATTCTTTGTAACGTTACATTAATGTATTAATTAATCATTAATGAGTGATCATTGTGAAAGGTAGACGTTATATTAAGAAACTCCCTATATAAGGGAAGGAAATATAACTTGTAAGGGGCATTCGAACGACAATCATAATACACTTTACTTTCTGCACATCTTAGTATTTGCTATTTACTTACTTATTCATAATTACCATCATTTCTTTTGTTATCAGAAACCCGCATTTATCCTAAAATTAGCTTTGGTCAAAGAATCTGATTCTTTGGTTAAACAAAAAGTTGTGATGAATTTTTGAGAGCCGGATGATTTACACAGATCATGCATCCACTCCAAAAGACATGTCATGTTCATTTAATTCCGCATATACTCCAGATAAGTCCTTCTTTCCTTTCCCCGAATGGGATACATTTTTTCTAAATTTATTGTCCATTCTATTGTTTGTTTTTCTTAGAATCCCTTTGTAACGACCCGATCAGTCTTTCTGAGAGTTTAGCCCGAGTTTCCCTATTTCTGCTTTATTACGTGTTCTTTAGTTCTTTTATGTTGTGTTGGGACGGTTGGATTGGGTTCGGAGTGATTGCGGGGAGAAATGAGACACTTAGTCTCTTAAGTTGGTTTAATAGGTGGAAAGGTCAACCAGAAGTTGACTTATAGGTAAACGACCCCGGAATGTGGATTTTAGGGCTCGGATAGCTTCGTTAGGTGATTTTGGACTTAGGGGTGTGTTTGGAATGTGATTTTGAGGTCTGGAGTAGAATTATGCTTGAATTGGCGAAATTGAGTTTTTGACAATTTTCGGTCGGCAGTAGAAAATTAGCTATCGGGGTCGGAATGGAATTATGGAAGTTGGAACAGGTTTGTAGTGTCATGTTGGATATGTGTGCAAATTTTTAGGTCATTCGGACGAGGTTTGGTTAGTTTCGGCATCGTTGGTGATTTTCGGAAGTTTGAAGATCCTTAGGCTTGAATCATGGGTTGATTTGATGTTTCAATGTTATTTTGGGTGTTCCGAGGGTTCAACTAAGTCTAGGATCATTTATGACTTGTTGGTATGTTTGGTTGGGGTCCCGAGGGCCTCTGGATGGTTTTGAGTGGTCGACGGGAAGTTTGGAAATTTAATTGTGCTGTTGAGTTTTGTTGTTCCTGTCATTTCCGCACCTGCGGATTGGGGACCGCAGAAGCGACAAGGGGCACCGCAGATGCGGAATTTGGCCTTCAGGAGAAGGACCGCAGATGCGGTTACTTGGGCGCATCTGCGGGACCGCAGGTGCCGCGCCTGATCCGCAGATGCGAGTTTGGACAACTAATGAGAAACCGAAGATGCGGTATATTGACCGCAGAAGCGGTCTGAAGATGCGAGTAAACGGTTCGCAGGTGCGAGATGCCTGGGCAGTTAGTATATAAGATGGACTTCGCGAAATTTGGGTTATCTTCCACCATTTTTATTTGGAGTTGAAGTTTTTTTTTGGAGGGTTTTGAAGAGGGAATCAAGGGGGTTTTCATTGAGGTGAGTTTCTTAAACCTAAAACTCGATTCTATGTTGATTTTCAGTTGTTTAAGCATGAAATATATGAGATTAAGGGTGAAAAATTGGAGAATTAGGGCTTGTAATTGGAGACCTTTAACTAGGGACTTGAGGGGCCATTTGAGGTCCGATTTCGATGTTCTTGGTATGTATAGACTCGCGAGAGTGTAAGGATTCCAGTTTTGTAACTTTTATCAAATTCCGAAACATGGTCCCGGGGGTCGGGTTTGGCCAATTTCGGGATTTTTGGTTAATTTGATAATTTTCAAATGGCTTTGATCCTTAGCATATATTGATGATGAAAATCTTATTTTGGTTAGATTTGGAGCAATCGGAGGCCGATTCGAGAGACAAGAGCATCGCGGATTAGTATTTGGTAAGTAATGACTGTAAATCTTGTCCTGATGGTATGAAACCCCCGACTCCGCATTGTATCACTATTTTGGAGTGGCGCACATACTAGTGGACGAGTGTGTGGCGTGCACTGTTGGGGGATTGTGACTTGGTCCGTCCCGTAGCAACTATTAAGTTGCGTATTTGTTTCTAAATCATATGATATTTCACGTTTTAAGATTAGTACTATGTTTTTGGGCGGAATGCCGTATTTAGGCCTCGTCCCAAGTGTTTGGACCCCCTTGGGGGCTTTTACTGTTATTCCTCACTGTGTTGACTTATGATTTACACTCATTCATATTATGTTTAACTTATTTCAAAACTCAGTCTTGTTCACACTATTTTGAGATATAAAATGATATTTTGGGTCAAGTACCCCGTTTTACTGATAGCCCGAGCGGCTTTTTGAGAGGTTTTTGACTGAGTGAGGCCGAGGGCCTATGTTGTGAGGATATTATGGGATCGGTATGCATGCCGCAATATGTTATTGATAGGCCGAGTGCGAGAGTGATTTATGCCATGATTTGGCTTGTTATAACGCTTGGGTTGTAGGAGCCCCTCCGGAGTCTGTACACACCCAGTGAGCGCAGGTACCTACTGAGTGCGAGTGCCGAGTGAAGAGTGATTGAGAGGCATGAGTGACTGCGAGGTTGCCCGAGGGGCTGATACCGAGTGATTGTGAGGCATGCTGAGTGACTGATTTCGAGTGATGATATGTCGGAGGGGCGGTTTATGATGCATGTTTTTGCCCGACAGGCTACTTATGAACTCTATCATTTTTATACTGAATTATTTTGATTTCTACGGAAAATTTGGAAAGGTACATTTTCAAAGGAATTTTACTAAAATCGACTTTCAAGTGTTTCAAATTATCGTATCTGTGATTTTGAAAGAAATAATTGTATTTACTATGAATTGATGACTTATTTTATGCGTTTCGTAGTTCTCAGACATTATTTACTTTCATTACTACTGAGTTGACGTACTCACATTACTCCTTGCACCTTGTGTGCATATTCAGGTTCTAGGGCAGTTTACCTGCCTCAGGGATTTCTCGAAGATTTGCGAGGTAGTTGCACGCGTCCACAACCCTGCTTTCTCCCTCTTATTATTATAAAGCTTAAGTTCCAAACTTGTATATTTTTGTTAGATGCTCATGACCAGTGACTCCGGGATCTTGGGGTTGTATTTAATATTTGGTGTAGCTTTATCTGTTTTAAAAATAATTAAACGAAACCTTTATGGATTATCAGTTTAGTAATGATATAAATGAAAGATTCTTTATGTTTTGAGTGTTAATTTGGCTGGCCTAGTTCCACGATAGGCTTCATCACGACTAGTTTTGATTTGGGGTCGTGACAAGTTGGTATCAGAGCGTAGGTTACATAGGACTCACCAGTCATGAGAAGGTTTAGTAGAGTCTTGCGGATCGATATGGAGACGTTTGTGCTTATCTTCGAGAGGCTACAGAACCCTTAGGAAAAATCTCACATTCTTGAATTCTTGTCGTGCGAATCCATTTATTCCGCCAAAAGCGTAACTCTTTGAATTCCCTTTCATGTATTTGAATGCGCACGTGAGCGCTCGGTATCAGCTGTGCATCGACGGCTTGTGATTTCCATGGATGAGATGTGATTTTTAGCATGTTGATAATGGGCCAGTATGGAGGACTTGAGGCTGGATTTTGTCTATGGATTGAGTGCTGAGATTTCTTTGTGTGAGCACATACATTTGGGGACTTATATGTCCGTTTGTGTCCTTATTGATGGGATTTTGTGACTATATGACTATTGAGTGTTTGACTTCTGTCTGGAGTTGGCATATGGCCTCGAGTTGTGAGTGTATTAGAAGACCTCTCATGTTGTATAGTTGTGGAGTGAAGTGGATCCTTCCGATGTGTTATGAGTTCCTGGTGATACCTTTTGGGCTGACCAATGCCCCAGTAGCGTTAATGTATTTGATTAACAGTGTATTCTAGTTGTATTTATACTCATTCGTTATTGTATTCATTGATAGTATCCTGGCGTACTCACGTAGCCAGGAGGAGCATACTCAGTAATTGAGGAGGGTATTATAGAGATTGACAGAGGAGAAGCTTTATGCGAAGTTCTCCAAGTGTGACTTTTTGGCTCAGTTCAGTAGCATTCTTGGGGCACATGGTGTCTAGTGAGGGTATTCAGGCGGTCATACGAGTGTGGAGAGAGCTTCCAGAAGCTCAAGATTTCTTTGACCACAGCTCCAGTGTTAGTTCTGCCATCAGCTTCAGGTTCTTACACCGCGTATCTTGATGCCTCGAGGATAGGCATTGGTTGTGTTTTAATGCAGTAGGGTATAATGATTGTGTGATAGCTATGATTTTTGGAAGGGTATAGATATGATATCAGTTTGAGGCTAAACAGGCAGGGTTATTTCCCGCGGGGTGTCCTGAGGTTGTGTGACCCTTAGGTGGTTTTGTAACAAGTCCCTTTTTATCAGTAATTGATATATATTGCAATTTGAGTTAGGTCGCTTGTGAAGTTGGCATTGACTATTACAATGGTGAATGCGAGATTTGCATATAATTTGGGATATTATATGGTTTGTGTCATATAAGCTTATGAAGGATTTAGTTGAATCTCACTGCAGTATGGTGGTAGTGATAGCGTATGGGCATTGTGAGTTATTGTTTGTCTTGATCGTTGGCTTTGAACCAAGTGGGGGAGTCTGTTACTGATAAGTTGATTGCACGATTATGTGTTGTATTGGTTTCGGTTCGAGGTATATTGGTGAATCAGTTATGACCTGTAGAGGTGGAGTCTAGGAATGACTCGAGTAATGGAAATTCTTCGATACATGTTGTAATGTACTCTATGGGTATATGGGTTTATTGTAAAAGGTGTAATGTGTGCAGTGTATGAATTTGCTTGTTGTTTCAAGTGTGTGGATTACTTCCTAGTAAGTTGGTGTGCAAACGGGTCCAGGTCGTTATATCTGCTTCATCAGTGTAATTGAGATTTGCGTAGAGTGGATGACTCTCAAGAATGGTTCTGATGGATTCAAGGTTAAATGTAACAATTGGGAATCTTCAAGGTGCGTATTTGGCTAGAACTGAGATTTATGTTAGAGGGTGTCAAGACTTATGGCATTTCTACATTATCATGGATTCTACATATCAGTATCAGGAAAGTGAAGGCAATGGCTTTAGATTAGTAGGAAGTCTCTTCAAGGTAATTATTTTGAATGTAGTACCTTTGGGGATATTTGAGAGAGTATCCAGCGTCTTATGAGCCTTAAACGGCACGGTCTTATGCTTGGGTCTTGTGTGGTGAGTCTAGGTTGTGAATTGCGATATTATGGAAAGGAGAAGTATCAATTCGAAGGTAAGTCAGAACGAACTTGGATAAATAAGACAACTTTGTAGTAGGTCGGATCAGCATGGTAAGGGATATGATTAGTTATTTGGGTGTTTATGAGGCAATGAGCTTTTACAGGTGTTTCTTAGTAATGCTCTTGGGTTTTGGCGACCTGCGTAGCTTGGTTGAGTTAGAAGGATTCAGTCCTAAAGGTTTGGTGTTGTACAAATGGGATTCAGATAGTTCCTGATGATTTCTACCACGGTTAGAGATGTATATTTTCTACTGGCGTGAGGTGCAGGTGATGTATAGTGATTTTTCTTCTAAGTGGGATCAAATGGAAAGTTCTTGGCTAGTTGGGTACGTAGTTGCTTGTGACTCGGAAGGGATCATGAAGTTCTCATATTATTATAGGATGGAATGGCGTATGTGGTATGTTGTGTAGAGTTGAGATTTGCATATGTGAAGTCACGGTTCAATTGTGGAGGGAAGGTCGAAAATTCTTAGGCAGCATTGGCAGTTTCAGATGACTAGGTAGATGATATCACTATTGGGTGGGTTGATGAGGGTATACATTTCAGAAAGAGCAATGTGTGGAGTTAAGGGTGCTTCATTGGTATTGCGACGCTCTCTTGTTGGATCGACTACTAATATTCAAGGTTGCTTGGTGACATGGAAGAATTATAGGGGTATCCCTCGTGGAATGAATGAATATTAGAGGTGTGTTATATATTCGAGCGGTGGAGTTGGGATCAGGTATGGTAATTTGTGCGCTTCATGGACTTCGAGACTGAGAGTTCTCATAAACATAATTTTTTTTGTGGTTGTGGATTGTGAGGATGCGAGCAGAGCTAGTCAGATGTTAGTAAATGCCATGACTCAGTCATTGTGAACCTTCGGAGAGTTATCTATCTGTTGTGGGTGACCAAAGTTGATTTAGGGTTATTGGTAGGCCCAATATAGGTGTGTGTTCTGCACCAGGTGGGAATTGTTGACTCTGATTGCTATTGTTGAGGGATATACCATTCGATTGTCGTTGAGTTTATTCATATTCTGGAGTGATCTATGAATTACCCTTTGGTGTTGCGAGGAGTATTGATTGTTGGTTATATGAACATATGGTGCGGATTTATTTGGTCTTTATAGCGGGATTTGAGTAAGGTAAGTAATTGGGTATTGCGGGATTGAGACGTATTGGTTATGTTCTTTCTGATTTATGTGGCATGGTATCGTCCGATTTTCCCGTGGTGATGGCAATGCACTTTGAGTACTTGATGTCGAATTTCGCATGGTTATTGATTTTGAGCAAGATGGCTTGAAGTATTTCATGTGGACCAGTGTTTGGATGGGATCACGCTTTGTAGCGGAGTTGAGTAGCGGTATGATCCTTGGTGTCGGATTCGTGTGTTTTGGTTTTACGATTTGTACCAGGCTCTTAGCATGGTGTTGTAATGGTACTTGTTGAGCTGGCAGGGATAGTCCTCTCATGTGAATCTTTTATATAATTTGATTACATTGGGATGTTGCTATTGAGTGCACGAGTTGCACAGGTTATGGCTTTGAATTATATTGATGTGTCATTGTGATGACCCAAAGGGTCATTTTAAGAATTTAGACACAATTCTAGGCTTATTAGCCATAAAAAGACTAATTTAAATACCTCAATTTGCGTACGCAGTCCGGGCGTGAAACCGGAAAGCTTTTATGTTAAAATATGAGAAATAGTAATTTCTAGAGTTAAGATTTTATTATAGTTGACTTTGGTGAACATTTTGAGTAAACAGACCCGGATTTGTATTTTGACAATCCTGGGAGGTCCACAGTAAAATATGGGACCCGGGCGTATGCCCGGAAATGAATTCCGAGGTCCCAAGCCTTAGAAATCAATTTTTGAAAGAAATTATTTTGCTGAAATATTTATGAAATAATGAAAAGAATTAATGTTTGAAGTCATTGGTATCGGGCCCGTATTTTGGTTTCGGAGGCCGGTACAGATTTGTTATGATATCTAGGCATTGCCTGTGAAATTTAGTGAAATACGGAGTTCGTTTGACGTGATTCGGACATCCGGTTGANTTGTGTTGCGCTCGTTCTTTCTTATGCTTCGACGTCGTTTCTTCAAGCATAAATGATATCATACTCCGATTTATGTTTTAAATGAAGCATTAAATTCGTATCATAATTATGGACCCGTAGCAAAAAGAATCATCGAATTTGGACATCGTATGAGGATTTTATTGCCATTTTACCAAGGTTGCCCAGATTTGTCTGGTTAATTACGAATTTGCCCCTGACGGCGTATTAAAAACCTGCACTATTTGCAAATCTTAAAACCTACATATCTCCTTTATTATAAGGTCAAATTGAGTGATTCAAAAGCCTAAATTCGTTAGAATTTCACAAGGAATCCATTGGACACAAGAAAATCGAGTTTAGGTATCGTTTGGCACGAGAAACGAGACAGAATAGCTGGTAGAAAAATAAATACAAAACAGGTAGACTTCTTCTTCTTCAAATTTTCGAACCCCACAGCCCTAGGAACGAATTTCTTCACCAAATATCATCCCCAAGTCATAGGTAATCAATTCTAAACTTTACTCCTTCAATTACCCATTGTTTTTCATCACTTTTAAATAAAAAACGATGAATTTTCATGGTAAAAATTGAGGGTTTGGGTAGAATTAGGGAATTTTATGAAAATCAAATCTTTACCTCGAATTGAGGTCGGATTTCGAAATTAATTGTATATTTGGGTTAGTGGGTGAATGGATAAACGTAATTTGGCTCGAACCCCGAGTTTAGACCAAGCGGGCCCGGGGTCAAGTTTTCACTTTTTTTGAGAAAATTTAGGAAAATTTATATTTTTCAATAAAGTTAGTTCCTTTAGCACTAGTTAATGATATTAAGTTAATTTTGATTAGATTCGAGCAATTTAGAGGTGAATTCAAAAGGAAAAGCAATAATTGAGCTGTGAGTGGCCTGCGGAATTAAGGCAAGTGTTTGGCCTAACTTTAGCTTGAGGTAATAGGACTTCCCACTTGTTTGTTATGTGAAATGCATGGGCGTGGTGTATAGGTGTGGTGACGAGTATCTATGCACCACCCAAAATATCTGTTAAACATGGCCCCCTTCCCGTTCCCCACTTATTTGATCATTATCTTAATTGTTATATG
>MDKH01009023.1:0-20302 GCA_005239495.1 Nicotiana undulata | reverse complement strand
TCACCCATGAACGGTATGATGACCTCGAAGACAATATCATCTTCGATAAGTCAGATACCCACAGTTTGACCTTTCCTCACTTCGATGCTCTTGTCATTACTTTACGTATTTCAGATAGTGATGTAAAAAGAATAATGGTAGACGACAGGAGTGGCACGTGTATTATCCACCCCCGAGTTCTCGCACTACTGAGACTTGAGGACAAGATAGAAACACGTTGCATAACACTAACAGGTTTTAACAATGCAATTGAGCGAACCTCAGGAGAGATAACGTCGCCCATTCTGGCAGGGGGAGTCACCCTAGAAACAACATTCCATGTCATGAACCAGGACACAACCTACAACGCCATCATAGTGTGACCCTGGATACACGCCATGAGGGCCATCCCGTCCAGCTTATATAAATTAATCAAGTTTCCTACACCGTGGGGGATATTCAGCATCCGCGGTGAACAACGCACAGCCAAAGAGTGCTACCGCTTCGCCCAAGATTGTACATACACTCAACAGTTAAAGGAAATAGGCTCGGGAGCATAGAAATTACCAAAGTCGGGGCCCGAACTCGACTAACAAACAGATGTCATCAAGGATCCCGACGTCGTGGAAGCCATATGGTCAACGGCAGAAGACCTCGACCCCATCTAACTAGACAACACCGACAACAACAAAAAGGCTTACATCGGCCATAAACTCCAAGAACCAGATAACTTTCATAAATTTTTAATTGACAATGCCGATCTGTTTGCTTTATCCCATGCAGATATGCCAGGTATCTCGAAAGCTATTTCCACACACAAGTTGAACGTTGATCCACTCTACCCGCCGGTACGACAAATAAGAAGAAAATTCAATGTTGCAATCAACGAGGCCGTCCGTGATGATGTGGAAAAACTACTCTCCAACGGCTCCATCCGAGAGTCAAAATACCCCCAATGGGTCGCCAACGTGGTCATGGTAAAGAAGAAAAATGGAAAGTGGCGCATGTGCATGGATTTCACGGACCTAAACAAAGCCTGCCCAAAAGACTCTTTTTCCGTTGCCTCACATCGATAAACTCATCGACACAACAACATGGCACAAGTTATTAAGTTTCTTGGACGCCTACTCAGGTTACAACCAAATCCTTATGGAGGAGGGGGACCAGGAAAAGACCACTTTCATTACCCACCAAGGGACATATTGCTACAGAGTCATGTTGTTCAGGTTGAAGAATGCAGGGGCGACTTATCAAAGGCTGGTCACTGATCGGCGCCCACCTATACCACTAATAAGTAGCAAGAAAGGGGTCGAAGCAGCTTTTACCCGAACGGGTCGGGATCGATTTCCACAGGGAGCTATGTATATGGGAGTTGAGTGTCTAATTGCCCTAGTGGTGTTTCAAGTTCTTAATTACACTTCTCATCATAGAGGGTTTTGTAATTATACTAAGGTATAGACTGAAAGATACTATTGTCTAGCCAACTATGATCTTTTTGTAGATTTTCTCAAATAATAAAAAGCACTAGGATTGCAACTTACTCTTAGGCGAGTGACTAATGGGGTCTAAGATCGAGGATAACCTTGTGAATTGTGGGTGAATGACATAACCTCATGCTAATTTTCTCACCCAATACCTCTCGGTAATTTGGGTGACTTTACCCGAATTGGCCTTCTCAAGCACAATTGGGTGTTTCCTTTAATAAAATGAAATGGCTCAAGTCGGGTGTAGCTATCTCTAGCATCCACCCTTTTACTGGGGCTATCAATCTATTGAGCTTACCCCAATACCTTGTTAGCCTAATTACCTAGACTTGAGTCATCTTTCTCAAGAGTAACCCTAGTCATTAAGGCATGAAATAGTGTTTGCAACCACTAAATCTGAGAAGTATGCATAAATCAGACTAAAAAATCAAACACCCAATCACAAATTCATCCTAAAATAAAATACCCATTAGTTACCCACACTAGGATTTGGTCACGACCCTAGCTTAAGGGTCTAGCTACTCTAATTGAAGAAGAATCTAAGATAGATGATGAAATTGAACTCATAAATGTAAATTACAAGATAGAAATCTAAGAACTATTGTAAGAACTAGGCTAAAATTGCTCAAAATAGACAAAAACTACTGTTCACGTGTTCCTCCTAACAGTTGATGCCCTAAAAATGAGAAAAAGATGTATTTATACTAGACTGAAAATACTAGACAAAATTGCCCCTGCGGAGGTTTCGCTCCCAGCGTATTTCTGAGCGCTGCGGCGGATTGGCTTCCGCTGCAGCAGAATAATGGCCGCTGCAGCGGTCTTGGACCTTGATGACTCTCTGGTTCTTCATTTCGCGCCCAGCGAAATATTGAGGCGCCGCAACGGAGGCTAAAACGCGGCAGCGGAAAAGTACTGCTCACCTCGAAAGTGCAAAAACTTACTGTGGCTGACTCTCTGAAGTTGACAAACGTTCCAAGCGAAATATTGAACGTTGCAATGGTGGAGAAACCGCTATAGTGGAAAAACAACGCGACCATCGATGAACATTGCCTCAAAAATCATCCCTCTGAAGTTTAGCAACGGGGACGATTGGAATCCACTGCAGCGAAATGACAAACGCTGCAGGGGAATAGTGAACGTTGTAGCGGTTATGCTGGGTACTGGGATAATGCAAGTTTTGCTCCTTTTTTGAGTCCTTTTAGATCAATATTCACAGTTCAACTCAATTCCTGCAATTTAAACAACTTGCATCAAAATATGGGAGTATTTTAGTCAAATTTTCCTAAAACCTAAGAAAATGGGAGTAAATAGTAAGCACAAATCACTAGTTATCAACTCCCCCAAACTTAAGTCTTTGCTTGTCCTCAAGAAAACAAATTAACTCCCACCTCCGTAAAAGAGAAAGTATTACATCCATTAAGATGTGATTTCATCAAGCTTCAATTGGGACTAACAATTATCCTCAACACAAATGCATTATTGACAACATTATGTAATGATTTTCTAGCTCACTAGATCTAATGTGACACCAAAGCTTCAAGAGTTGACTCAAGTCTTCAAAGAGCTTCTCTCTTTCACCTCAATCATTGTGGATCCTAGTCTCTTTCTCCTCTACTCTCCATAGGCTCACCTCACCATAAAGAATGAACTCTCAGAATTGGGTTTATCATGGGGTGCTCTCTTCACTCTCAAAAGAATGCATCAAGTCCGGCCTTAAGTTCCATAGGCTTGCCCCTCGTGTAAATCACCACTAATGTAAGCTCACTCAACTTGAGATCCTATAGGGATTTTTCGGGATGTAATGGAGGCTTTTTTTGGATCAAATTTGGTCATGATGAACTTTGGTAGAACATTTCTCCTTAAGCACTCTAATTTTTCACATTTCGGCACATGTTTCTCTTGACTCTTTGAGTCACACATTTTCCTTGGGGAACTTAGAGAGACTCATTGTCGCTCTTTCTTTTACTTGGAGTTCATTTTCCTCCCTTTTACTTTCTTTTTCATTATTCCAAGACCCTTTTTCAACTTTTGCTTTTCCTTTCAACCCTTTGCTTTTCTTTTTGGGTCATTTTGCTTTTCAACCTTTTCTTTGGCCCTTTTTATTTGATTACAATGCCTTTCATCACTATGAATTTCCTCGTCTCTCCCCCAAACTTATGATTTTGATTATTATTCATCATGAGTGCTCAAGGAAAGAATGGGTGCCAAGAGAGGGTCATTAGAGAATGGATGAAGGTTCATAATGTGGTTTTTGAACAAATAGGCTCATGCTCAAAAGGGGTTGACTAGGGATCTTGTCAAGGTGGGCTATGGAAGTCATTCAATTTCAGTAGGGAATCAATGAAGGCCTATGATCATTTCACAAGTCAAGCTAACTTAAGATTTCGCCTAGAAAAATACTTGGGGCAAGTTCTAGACTTTTAGGCACGACACTCGGGTTATGCAATTCAAAACTCACCTCTCAAACCTAGGATTGTTAAAGAGCATCGAGTCGAGGGCCCACAACAACCTTGGTTCAAATTGAAAACTCACATATGGCCTTAACACCACCTGATGACAGTTTTAGTCAACTCAAGACTCTAAGGGTCACAACTAGACTAGCCTCATTTGTAATCTGTCTTTAACCATAAGGTCAAAGGTAAGTCTGTTGGTTCCAAGTGAAGCTTTATTTGAATCACATTTATTCACTACTACTGAAACAAAAGGAAATTATAAATTAAACAGAAGCTATTAAATGAAATAAGAAGTTAAACTACAAATGGAAAAACTAAAGAAGTTATAAAGTAGAAAATACGAAAATTAGAAATGAATATTTACAATAGGGGATTACGATGAATATACATAAGAGGGGATGAATATACATATGATAGGAAACCTGAATATATACATACCAAAAAAATAAAAGGTACTGAAATGCAAACAAGGAAAAGAAAAATAGTATCAACAGTTATTACAGCACAAAAATATGAAAATGTCTGAATTACCAATTATCAAATAGAGGCCACCCCCTCCAATAAGAACATTGTCCTCAATGCTAACTAGCCAAAAATATAGAGCAGGGGAAAGGGGTGAGAGAGAGTAAAAGGATACTCCCTATGGTGCCTCTGACTGCATGGGTGAAGGATCAACTGGGGATGATGAAGAAGGCACTGTGCCAGTGGTGGTAGCAGGGTCCTGTGGCTGTACGGAGTTCTGTACCTTGGGCTCCTCGAGCTGAATCTCAATATCATCAGTCCGTGGGATGGCTCTCCTATGAACTGGGGCCGGTGGAAGGTCTGCCTCCTCAACATGTGTTTCCTGGTCAGTGAGCCCTGGATCTCCCATCAACAGATCAAGGGGGATGTCCCCCGCAGCTGCAAGCTTTGCCACCTCTTTCTTCAAGCCAACTTGAGTTTCCTGCATCTTCACCTCAACCTTTTTCATTTCATCCTGAGACTTCTTCATCTTCTTCACATACTTGCCCTAATAGTGGATTTCCTTCTCCTGCTTATCCAGTGTCTCCATGATTTTATTTTGGTTATCCACCAAGCTCTTCAATGTGTCCTCCAGAGTAGGAGGCAGTGAAATAGGTGCCGGAGCTGACTGGGCTGCAACAGTCGTAGAAAGGTCAAAAAGCTTGGAAGAAGCTACCTGCAGCCAGTTGGTGATACCAACTAAAGTCTGAGACACCCTCAAGGCCGTCTGACGGTAAGTGGAAGATGATGGCACTGGGACTGGGATGGACATGGCAGGACCCGATGAAGACTTTGGAGCAGCAGCAACAGTGGGCCCCACAGAAGCAATGGAACCTTCAGCAGCAGCGGAAGGCTCCGTGGCAGTGGAAGTACCAGGGGCTGTAGATGTGGTGGATTTCCCTTTCGCCTTAGGGTTGTATGAATTTCACGTCCCAAAACCGAGGGACGGGGCCGACGCCTAACCGAATGAACTCGGTCAAGCGAACCTGATTTGCCTTTCCTACCCAACGTGTTTCCCCGTGTTTATAGCATACATTATTCATATGAAATAGCGAGAGAAAATCAAAAGCGTGGATTCACAATATAAAGTCCATTTTTCCTCTTTTAATGTTTTAACATTAGATCTTACCAAAACATACGTATTAAGTACAACATTCCTTATACGGGACCACGATCACGAGTAAGTACAACAACTACCCAAAATTATATTTACAACCCACATAATGTCTACGGAGCCTCTAAGAGTACGAAAAAGAATACATAGACTTGCCGGCAACAAGGCCCGGGCTATACCTCAAAAGAACGGCATATACAAAATGAGTCAACATGAACTACACACAGCATTGAGAGGAAGTGGGGCTCACCAGAACTGTTGAAGGGGTGGAGGAAAGGCACCACTATCGGCGATCAACGCTACCTGCTACAAAACCACCTACATCCATTTAAAGATGTAGCGCCCCCGAGAAAAGGGACGTTAGTACCATTGAATAGTACTAGTATGTATGAACAAACCTACTCTAGATAGGATAAACATCAATAGTCAAACTCAAGTAGAGGTATCGTACAACAATTCACCGAAGCAAGGGAAAACAAAAACAAGAATTTCCACATCCCCTCCCCATCCTGTTTTGCCATCTTTTGGATTATGTTCTTTTAAGTTTCATCTTATTATTATTATTACTGATCCACCGTGTCGTTGTCACACGGAGTTCGATCTCTTCCCGATTGGCTAAGCCATCATAGGTGAGGTCTGAATATCATCACATCTCATATCACCACCGCGTCTTGTTCACACGGAGTCCGATCTCTGCCCGTATCGGCTAGGCTAACACCGTGGCATGTGCACTGCACACGGAGTCCGATCTCTGCCCGATCGGCTAGGCCATCTCAACTGAAACAGTGAGGACAATAATCATCATCATATCATAATCATATCACAATATCAAGTCATCCATGTGTACAACATGGAGTCCGATCCCAGCCAGATCGGATAGGCCTTCTCACCCCTAGGACATTTTCCTGGTCCATTTATGGATATTTTAGATCACTTAAATCATCTTTTTACCTTTTTGATCCCCAACACATATCATTCTTTGATTCATCTTTCATATCATTAGAATTCTTTGATTCATATTTCACAACAATCCATCCTTTAATCCATATTCCATAACAACCCAATCCATTAATTCATGTTTCATATCAATTCAACCTCTTGATCCGTATTTCACATCATTATCAAATCTTTCTTCATATTCCATATCAGTCCATCCTTTCACATTTTACCACACCCGTCACATAATAGGATCACACACATAGTAAAAAGGGAACATGATGATCATAATTTATACCCTCAAATAACATAACAACATGGTAGTAGCATGGGACAATATAGAAGCAAGAATTCCTCAAGTAGGCACATAGAACACATAAATTCCATAGATAATAAACAAGAGTCATACCCGAAAAGTGAACACAACGGGTTTATCCTGTGAAGATTAGAGTTAGCCATACATACCTCGAATTGGAATTTCTCCTTAAATTCCTATCTCAAATCACCGGACCTCCTAACGCCTTCAATCTAATTTACAATGTGACACATTTAAACTTAGAGTTAGGACTCATGGACATGGCTTGAACTCATTTGGGCATTTTATCGAACGCTATGTGTTCCTTTAGATTACTAGCCCCTTTTTAGTGAAAGATTACTCTAACCTACTTTTCTTTACTATGTTATGGTAGATTAAGTACATGCCTGCACGATTCTCAACTCTCATCTTCAACTCCATGTGTGTTTCATTGTAACTAGAATATGGGAATTAATGGAAAATGGGGTAGAAACTTACCTCTTATGATGAAGAAGATGACGACTACTCGATTAATTCCAGGCCTGAGTAGAGATGTAGGATCAATTTGGTGGAGATGGTGACTTTCTCTCACTAGAACCCACTCTCACTTCTCTCTATTCTATTTAGATAGTCATTAAAATGAAGGGGATGGGTATTTTATTAAGCTGGGAGTCGGGTTTTAAAATTAGAAATTAGAAGCCCCGAAGCAGGTATGCGGTCAGGAATGCGATCGCATTCCTGTTATGCAATCGCATTCCTGTTATGCGGTCCGCATACCTGTCACATAAGTGGCCCTCAGCTGGGCCAAAAAGAGAATCAGGCTGCCCAAGTATGCGGCAACTATGCGGTCCGCATACCTGTTATGCGATCGCATAGTGCACTGCATAACTCCCTTCCGCAAAAATATAGGTGCATGAATGCGACAACTATGCGGCCCGCATGTCATGAAATGCGATCGCATTATGGGCCACATAATATTCCTCAAAATGGACAGCATCTGTCCAGGTATGCGGCCACTATGCAGTCCCCATACATGATCTACGACCGCATAGTGGACCGCATATCCGCGCAATTCTGGAACATTTTATCTTTTAAGTCCTGGGTTACTTTTCACTCCAAAGGGGTCCGTTTTAAGAATTTTTACAGTTATATCAATATGGGGACCTATCCGGGCATCGCTTTTAGTCAGAAATTTTACAGGTCTTTACAATGAACCCTTCAAACTATACCATGAGAAAAGTGACCGGGGCCTCACAGTAGTGTCAAAATCCTTCCCGTGGACCTCATTGTCCCTGAAATACATCGTAAGAAAGTTGGGAAAAGGATAAGACACCTCATTCCTCTACACAATCCGGTCAATCACTCTGGACATGATATTCCTGACGTTAATCGGGATACCATCCATAATAGCACCCATTATCAAAGCCCTAGAGAGGGGCATGTTGTTGTCATGGAGTATCGGGTCTATCCTACTGCAAACAAAAGTAGCCCATCCCATGGCCTCAAAACTGAGTGTGTTCCTTTTTTAACGGTGCCTTCAACCAACCAAGTTGGAGTAGTCCCTGGGGTAGCTATCACTGAGGCCAACCAAGGACGATCTAAGTCTTTCATATCCACCTTCTCCAAGTAGCGAGTCTCATCTTCATTCGAGAAACCCGCATATTCATTGAATGCACTGCCATTGTACAGAACTTTCTTGTTGCGAACCTGAGTAAGATATATGTCCCTTTTTGTGTGGGCCACATTTACATAGAATTCCTTCACAAAAAGCTCATTAGCATCCTCCACGCGGCTGATGAAGAAGTGCCACTCCTCTCTTTCATCAAACTGCTTCTTCACATTGGGGTTGAGAGGTAGGAGATCTTTGATGATGAATGGTCTTTCTGGGATGAGTGATCTTTGGGGCCACCACTTTCTGAACTTTTGGTAGGCCGGTTCTGAGACAAACCGATCCTGCCACACTAGCGGGTTTATGGTCCAGAGAAGACCTGTGGTATGCACTAGGGTATCACCACCTCTTCCATCATCAGGTGTCTCATCTGAGCTGTCGAGGTTGATAGAAGGAGGGGTTGGTGAGGGGGCTATTGCACCTGTGTCCTCGGGAGTAGGGGAGTGACTAGAAGAATCCTTAGAAGACTCAGAGCTAGTGGGCTCGTTGACGAGTCTCCCTGGCTTTGACAATGCAGCTGCTAAGGATGCTCCACTCTGTCCCTCCGAAGATTCCCGGGAGGGCACATACTCACTGGACTCCGACTTTTCAGGGCTAGTCCTTTTTCTTTGTTGCTTCTTCCATATTGCCTTTGTCGAACCCAATGGATTCTGTTGTTTTCCTTTGCCCCGACCCCTTGAAGGGTCGCCCCTTCGGGGTTGCTTGTCAGCTCCTCCCCGTGATCTCACCATTCTCTGCAAACATGTCACACAAGTTGTTAAAACCATGTATATGAATACCTAATCAAAGCATAGACAATGTAGATGCAGAGAGGGAAACATTGCATAGACAAGGTTCCGCTGTCAGCGGAAAAATGACCGCTGCAGCGGAAGAGTGGGGGTCAGACTACCCACTCTCTGAACTTGAGATACGCGAACCGCAGAATATTGGACCACTACAGCGTTTGGCCACCGCTGACAGCGGAATTTTGGCCGCTGCAGCGGTTACAGGGAAAATATAAGACTCAACTTCTCTGGACTTAAGAAATGATGTCAGCGAAAATATGTCCACTGCAGCGGAAACAGTACCGCTGTCAGCGGATTTTTGACCGCTGCAGCGGAATTCTAGGGTTAACAAATGTGAAGCTTGAGGACTTCGCTGTCAGCGGAATTTGAAATGCTGCAGCGGAGTTCTACTAAAGCGCACTGATGGCCAAATTTAAAATTAGGGTTCTACCTAGGTAACAAAAATTTCTCATGAAACTCAGATAGCAAGAACCCTATACCCATTTTAATGCCCAGAAATCACTAGCCTACATTGGTGAATCAATATTAGAAATTAGGGCTCAAATAATTCTAAAACAAGAACAAAAAGAAAAACAAAAAGACACAAAAAAACTATCAACAAATTATCAAGTAAAACAACTAATGAACACATACCAGTATTAGAAGAAGATGTAGGATGCTAATTTGTAAAAATAATGGCCTTGGATGAACAGTGAAATTGGATGAGCAGTAAAAAGATAGGTCTGTGGAGCAAATGAGTGAAAAGGGTAAAAGATGGGGGTCCCTTAGTATTTATACTAGGGAAGTGGGACCCCAACCGACCTACCTAGTGCGGTAGTGGATTTTTACCGATGTCCGCGCTTTTTTGAAACTGTAGTGCACTGGTTGTCACTGCTGTGAGCGGAATTCCATCGACGCAGCGGAATCCCACCGCTGATAGCAGAAAATTAATCGCTGCATCGGTTTTGAGATTCAGAGAACTTGCATTTTTTCCCAATTGGACCGTTGTCAGCGGCAAAGTTTCGCTGTAGCGATTGATGGCCGGTGTCAGCAGAATTTTTGCCGCTGCAGCGAAATTTCACCATTTTGCTCACTTTCCCAGATTTGAACCTGCACTGCATCCACCAAGTCCTACATCATCTTCACAACAGGTTAACCCACAGAAAATATTCTCTAACAAAAGCAACAAAACGAAAGAAAAGAAAACGCTTGGGTTGCCTCCCAAGAAGCATGATTTAACATCGCGGTATGACGCATGTTACCATGTTCAAAAGAATTTCAGCAAAGCCACCACGTGTCTATCTTCAAATTTACCCAAATAATGTTTGACCCGGTGCCCATTCACACGAAAAATCTCCCCATTTTTGTTTTTGAGATCAAGAGCACCAAAGGGTGTAACCAATACCACTTCAAATGGACCACTCCACTTGGACTTGAGTTTGCCCGGGAAGAGAAGAAGCCTTGAATTGAAAAGAAGCACCAAGTCTCCCACTTTGAACTCTCAGTCCTTGGCATATTTGTCGTGCAAACACTTCATTTTCTCCTTGTATAGAGAAGAGCTAGCATATGCATGGAATCTAAACTCATCTAGCTCATTGAGGTGATCAACCCGAAGATTTGCAGTTGTGTCCCAATCCAAGTTCAACTTCTTTAATGCCCATAGTGCCTTGTGCTCCAATTCCACTGGTAGATGACATGCTTTGCCATACACCAACAGGTACAGAGACATACCGATTGGGGTTTTGAAGGTAGTATTGTACGCCCAAAGAGCATCATCAAGCTTTCTAGACCAATCGATCCTATTTGCATTCACGATCTTGGCCAAAATGTTCTTGATTTCTCGATTAGACACTTCAACCTGTCCACTAGCTTGAGGATGGTACGATGTGGACACTTTATGATTGACCCCATACTTGGCTAGCAATGAATCAAAAGCCCTGTTGCAAAAATGAGACCCCCTGTCATTGATGATGGCACGGGGTGTCCCAAATCTTGTGAAATTCTTCTTTAGAAAACCAACCACACTTCGAGCTTTATTATTAGGTAGAGCCACAGCTTCAACCCATTTCGAAACATAGTCCACCGCCACGAGTATGTAGGTGTTTCTACATGAGCTAACAAAGGGGCCCACAAAATCAATACCCCACACATCAAAGATATCTACCTCAAGGATTGTGGTGGGGGCATTTCATCTTTCTTGGATATGCCGCCCGACCTTTGACATTCATTGCACCTTTTTACCAATTCACTAGCATCCTTGTACAAAGTGGGCCAAAAGAATACACAACTCAAGACCTTTGAAGTTGTCCTTTCCCCCCCCCCCCCCATGATGACCACCGTAAGGTGAGGAGTGACAAGACTCAAGGATTGACACTTGTTATTATTCGGGTACACAACGCCGAATGACACCATCATTGCATATTTTGAACAAATATGGCTCATCCCAATAATAATCCAAGTTTTCCCGTCTAAGATTCTTCCTTTGCTTAGAAGATAGCTCAAACGAGACAACACCGGTGACAAGGTAGTTGGCGATGTCCGCGAACCATGGCATATCATGCATAGAGACGGAGAGAAGCTTCTTATCCGGAAAACTATCATTGATCTCAAGGACATCACTTGGCCTCCCTTGCTCTTCCAAACGGGATAGATGGTCGGCAACTTGGTTCTCACTCCCTTTCCTATCAACAATTTCCAAATCAAACTCTTGAAGCAATAACACCTACCACATAAGTCTAGCCTTTGAATCCTTCTTCATCATTAAGTATCGAAGTACCGCATGATCGGTGTGAACTATCACATTGGCGCCCATAAGGTAAGGCCTGAATTTATTCATTGCAAAGACTATAGCCAACCATTCTTTTCCAGTGACGGTGTAGTATTTGGGCGGAATTCATGGTCTTGCTTGCATAGTAAATGGGGTAAAAGATTTTGTTCACCCTTTTGCCCAAAACCGCACCCACCGCCACATCAGTCGAATCACACATGAGCTCGAAAGGAGAGCTCCAATTTGGCGCGGTGATAATTGGCGTGGTAGTTAGCTTTTGCTTCAACAACTCAAATGCTCTCATACAATCTTCATGAAAGTTGAACTTGGCATGTTTCTCCAATAGCTTGCATAGAGTATTTACCACCTTTGAAAAGTCTTTGATGAATCACCGGTAAAATCCCGCATGCCCAAGAAAGCTACAGAATCCCTTCACCGAGATTGGAGGAGGAAACTTGGAAGTAACCTCTATCTTGGCTTTATCAACTTCAATACCATCCCTTGAGATTTTGTGGTCAATAACTATCCCCTCCTCAACCATGAAATGGCGTTTTCCCAATTTAATACGAGGTTTGTTTCTTCACAACGGGCAAGGACTTTATCAAGATTTTTCAAGCACTCCTCAAAAGAATCCCCTATCACGCTGAAGTCATCCATGAAAACCTCCAATAAATCTTCAACCATATCCGTGAAAATTGCCATCATGCACCGGTGGAATGTGGCGGGTGCATTGCATAAGCCGAATGGCATCCTTGAGAAAGCAAATGTCCCATAGGGACATGTGAAGGTAGTCTTTTCCTGATCTTCTGGAGCTATCAAGATTTGTTTATAGCCCGAATACCTATCCAAGAAACAATAGAAAGATCTCCTAGCAAGTCTGTCAAGCATTTGGTCCAAGAAAGGTAAAGGGAAGTGATCCTTGCGGGTCACCTTATTCAATTTGCGGTAATCCATACACACCCGCCAACCAGTCACGATCCTTGTTGGAATAAGCTCATTCTTGTCATTTTGTACCACGGTCATGCTACCCTTTTTAGGAACACATTGGACTGGAGAAGTCCAAGCACTATCAGAGATTGGGTAGATGACCCCAGCATCGAACCACTTGATTATCTCTTTCTTGACAACCTCCTGCATTGCCTCATTTAGCCTCCGTTGGTGTTCTATGGAAGTCTTTGCACCATCTTCAAGAATAATATTGTGCATACAAAACGCGGGGATTATGCCCCGAATATCAGCAATAGTCCAACCTATGGCCTTCTTTCGCCTTTGAAGCACTTTGAGTGTAGAGTCTACCTGTAATTTGGTTAGGCAAGATGAAAGTATAATAGGTAAAGTACGAGAAGAACCCAAAAATTCATACCTGAGGTGTGGTGGAAGTGGCTTCAACTCCAGGGTAGGTGGCTCCTTGATTGAGGGCTTTGTCGGAGGAGCTTTCCGATTCTCCAAATCCAAGGATAACTTGCGAGGACCATAAGAATAAGAGCCCATGCCTTGTAATGCATTGGTACACTCGGTCAAGCCATCCACCACAATATCATCATGATTCAATAACACTGCTTCCACGGGGTATTTAACATTGATCATTGAGCTTGTTTCATCAATTATGACCTCGGTGACAAGGTCCATGAAAGAACACACCTCCATGCTATTGGGTTGCATCATTGACTTGCAAACGTGGAAAACGACCTTTATATCGCCCACCTGGAAGGTGAGCTCACCGGCCTCCACGTCTACCAATGACTTCCCCGTTTCAAGGAAAGGTCTTCCCAAGATGATTGGAACTTTATAATCTACCTCACAATCCAAGATAACAAAATCCGCGGGCAAGATGAATTTGTCAACCCGCATCAGAACATCATCAATGATTCCCAAAGGCCGCTTCATAGATTGATCCTCCATTTGAAGTCGCATAGAAGTTGCCCTAGGTTTACCAATTCCCAAGGTTTTGAAGACCGAATAAGGCATCAAATTGATGTTAGCTCCCAAGTCGCACAATGCCTTGGCAAAATCCGCACTACCAATTGTACAAGGAATGGTGAATGCTCCGGGGTATTCAAGTTTGGGTGCCATTGAATGCACTATTGCACTCACTTGGTGATTCATTTTTATTGTCTCGCACTCCGTTGACCTTTTCTTTGTGACCAAGTCTTTCATAAACTTGGCATACCCGGGCATTTGTTCTAGAGCTTCAACTAATGGTACGTTAATGGACAAGCACTTAATCATATATATAAGTTTCATGAATTGATTCTCCGTCTTTTGCTTTTCCAACCTTTGAGGATAAGGAGGAGGAGGCCTAGGCAATGGTGCCTTAGATATTGGCATAACTAGCTCGGGTATGTCAATTACGTGTTCCCTAGACGGGTTCACGTTATTTTGTGATTCCTCCTCATTGGCTTCAATGTCAATCCTCACTTCATTATTTACCGGCTCCTCAACCACATTTTCAAATTCAATTGGAACCTCATCTTGTTGCAAGTCATTATCATCACTAACAACTCTCTTTTGCTTTGAAAAACTAGCCTCACCGCCTCGACCACTCCTTGTGGTCACCGCCATTGCATGGCCGGTATTGTTGTTGTTGTTTCCAAGGGTTCACCCCCGTATCATTAGGTAGTTCTCCCTTCGGGCGTGTGTTCAAGGATTGTGAGATTTGTCCCATTTGAACTTCAAGATTTCGGATGGAGGTGTTATGGGAGGAAAGTTGAGCATCCGAATACGCATTGCGTTCCATCATTTGTTTGAATATATGCTCGATCCTACCCATATCATTGCTTGATGAACCTTGGCCTTGTGATTGATAGGGGGTGGATTGTTGGGTTGTTGATACATTGGGGGACTTTGAAAACCCGACCCCCGATTTCCATTTCCACCCCAATTGTTGTTCCCACTCCAATTGTTGTTATTGTCACCCCATTGTTGATTGGTGTTCCCCAAATTCCTTGAGTTGTTATTGTTGTTCCAATTACCTTGCCTTTGGTTGTTCCCTTGATTGTTCCTTTTCCCTTGAAAATTGTTGGCATACATTACATCTTCATTTTGCTCATCATAGGAATCCTCTTGATTATACCCACTCACTCCTTGGTCACATTGGTCATTGTTGTTTTGCACTTGATTTCCACAAGGTCTTTGCTTGTTCACAAAAAGATTTACCCCCTCCATAGCATGCACTTGCTTCGTCCCTTGTATTTGTTGAAGCTGCGCCTAAGCAAGTTGATTCATGGTGGCGGTAAGCTCGGCAATTGCTTGCCCATGATCTTGAAGCTCTTTGTGGAGATTAATAACACTTGGATCACCCTGAGGCACATTTTCCATACTCTGCCATGCTGAGGAAGTGTCAGCCATTTCATCTAAGATGTCACATGCCTCAGTGTAGGTCAGCTTCATAAAGTTGCCTTTAGCGAGTTGGTTGACCACACACCGATTGGTGGTATTGATGCCTCGGTAGAAAGTCTGTTGTATCATAGCCTCCATCATGTCATTGTTTGGGCACTCTTTGACCATAGTTCTATAGCGTTCCCAAATCTCATGAAGAGGCTCATTCGGTTCTTTCTTGAATGCCAATATCTCGTCTCTCAAAGCCGCCATGCGCCAGGGGGAGAAAAACTTGGCAATGAACTTATCCGCCAATTCATCCCATGTAGAGATAGAATGATTGGGGAGTCGTTCAAGCCAATCCAGTGCTTTCCATCGGAGAGAGAAAGGAAATAATCTGAGCCTCAGGGAATCCTCTGATACATTGGTTTGCTTTCTCCCCTAACATGTGTCCACAAAGCCCTTTAAGTGCTTGTAGGCATTTTGATGGGGAGCTCCCGTGAATCAGACTAAAAATCAAACACCCAATCACAAATTAATCCTAAAATGAAAGACCATTAGTTACCCACACTAGGGTTGGGTCACAACCCTAGCTTAAGGGTCTAGCTACTCATAATTGAAGAAGAAACTAAGATAGATGATGAAATTGAACTCATAAATGTAAATTACAAGATAGAAATCTAAGAACTATTGTAAGAACTAGGCTAAAATTGCTCAAAATAGACAAAAATTATTGTTCACGTATTCCTCCTAACAACCGATGCCCAAAAAATGAGAAAAAGATGTATTTCTACTAGGCTGAAAATGCTGGACAAAACTGCTCCTACGGAGGTTTCGCTCCCAGCGTATTTCTGAGCGATGCGGCGATTGGCTTCCGCTGCAGCGTTCTACTTCTTAGACCTTGATGACTCTCTGGTTCTTCATTTCGCGCCCAACAGAATATTGAGGTGCCGCAGCGGAGGCTAAAACGCGGCAATGGAAAAGTACCGCTGACTGCGAAAATGCAAAAACCCACTGTGTCTGACTCTCTAAAGTTTGACAAATGCTCCCAGCGAAATATTGAACGCTGCAACGGAAAATCAGCGCGGTCAGCGATGAACATTGCCTCAAAAATCATCCCTCTGAAGTTTGGCAACGGGGACGATTGGAAATCCACTGCAGCGAAATGACAAACGTTGTTTGCTGGGGACTGGGATAAAGCAAGTTTTGCTCCTTTTTTTATTCCTTTTAGATCAATATTCACAATTCAACTCAATTCCTGCAATTTAAACAACTTGCATCAAAATGTGGGAGTATTTTAGTCAAATTTGCCTAAAAACCTAAGAAAACGGGAGTAAATAGTAAGCACAAATCACTAGTTATCAACTCTCCCAAACTTAAGTCTTTGCTTGTCTTCAAGAAAACAAAATAACTCCCACCTCCGTAAAAGAGAAAGTATTACAACCATTAAGATGTGATTTCATCAAGCTTCAAATGGGACTAACAATTACCCTCAACACAAATGCATTATTGACAACATTATGCAAAGATTTTCTAGCTCACTAGATCTAATGTGACACCAAAGCTTCAAGAGTTGACTCAAGTCGTCAAAGAGCTTCTCTCTTCGGGCGTGTGTTCAAGGCTTGTGAGATTTGTCCTATTTGAGCTTCAAGATTTCGGATGGAGGTGTTTTGGGAGGCAAGTTGAGCATCTGAATCCGCATTGTGTTCCATCATTTGTTTGAACATATGCTCGATCCTACCCATATCATTGCTTGAGGAACCTTGGCCTTGTGATTGATAGGGGGTGGATTGTTGGGTTGTTGATACATCGGGGCCGTTTGAAAACCCCACCCCCGATTTCCATTTCCACCTCAATTGTTATTCCTGCTCCAATTGTTGTTATTGCCACCCCATTGTTGATTGTTGTTCCCCCAATTGCTTGAGTTGTTATTGTTGTTCCAATTACCTTGCCTTTGGTTGTTCCAATTTTTGTTCTTCCCTTGATTGTTCCTTTGCCCTTGAAAATTGTTGGCATACATTACATCTTAATTTTGCTCATCATAGGAATCCTCTTGAATATACCCACTCACTCCTTGGTCGCATTGGTCATTGTTGTTTTGCACCTGATTCCCACGAGGCCTTAGCTTGTTCACCAAAAGATTTACCCCTTCCATAGCATGCACTTGCTTTGGTCCTTGTATTTGTTGAAGTTGCGCCTTAGCAGGTTGATTCACGGTGGTGGTAAGCTCGGCAATTGCTTGCCCATGATCTTGAAGCTCTTTGTGGAGATTAATAGCACTTGGATCACCCTGGGGAACATTTGCCCTACTCTGCCATGCTGACAAAGTGTCAGCCATTTCATCTAAGATGTCACACTCCTCAGTGTAAGTCATCTTCATAAAGTTGCCTCCAGCGAGTTGGTTGACCACACACTGATTGGTGGTATTGATGCCTCGGTAGAAAGTCTTTTGTATCATAGCCTCCGTCATGTCATTGTTTGGGAACTCTTTGACCATAGTTCTATAGCGTTTTCAAATCTCATGAAGAGGCTCATTAGGTTCTTGCTTGAATACCAATATCTCGTCTCTCAAAGCCGCCATGTGCCTGGGGGAGAAAAACTTGGCAATGAACTTATCCGCCAATTCATCCCATGTAGAGATAGAATGATTGGGGAGTCGTTCAAGCCAATCCAAGGCTTTCCCTCGGAGAGAGAAAGGAAATAATCTGAGCCTCAAGGCATCCTCCGATACATTGGTTTGCTTTCTCCCCCAACATGTGTCCACAAATCCCTTTAAGTGCTTGTAGGTAGTTTGATGGGGAGCTCCCGTGAAATACCCACGCTGATCCAGGAGTGTCAACATGACATTTGTGATTTGGAAGTTGCCCGCCCGGATTCTGGGTGGGACAATTGCACTTGCATACCCCTCGTTTGGAAGCACCCGAGGAGCAACTCTGGGAGGAGGCGGGGGAGGGTCTGGAATTTCATCATTAGGGTTGTCCTGTCGGCCCCGTCTTGGAGGTGGAGGTACTTGATTCAATTCATCCTCTCTGTTATCATATACCTCCTCCCCCGGTATAATATTGCCTAAAGGATCAGCCATATGTACCTGTATTGATTTGAACACACAAGTTAACAAAGAAGGAAAGAAAAACAATCTACACCACTACTCAAATAGATAGTCAACACCGTTATAACTCCCCGATAACGGCGCCAAAAAGTGATCGGCGCCCACCTATACCACTAATAAGTATCAAGGAAGGGGTCGAAGCAGCTTTTACCCGAACGGGTCGGGATTGATTTCCACAGGGAGCTATGTATATGGGAGTTGAGTGTCTAATTGCCCTAGTGGTGTTTCAAGTTCTTAATTACACTTCTCTCATAGAGGGTTTTGTAATTATACTAAGGTATAGACTAAAAGAGACTATTGTCTAGCCAACTATGATCGTTTTGTGGATTTTCTCAATTAATAAAAAGCACTAGGATTGCAACTTACTCCTAGGCGAGTGACTAATGGGGTCTAAGATCGAGGATAACCTTGTGAATTGTGGGTCAATGACATAACCTCGTGCTAATTTTCTCACCCAATACCTCTCAGTAATTTGGGTGACTTTGCCCAAATTGGCCTTCTCAAGCACAATTGGGTGTTTCCTTAAATCAAATGAAATGGCTCAAGTCGGGTGTAACTATCTCTAGCATCCACCCTTTTACTGGGGCTATCAATCTCTTGATCTTACCCCAATACCTCGTTATCCTAATTACCTAGACTTGATTCATCTTTCTCGAGAGTAACCCTAGTCATTAAGGCATGAAATAGTGTTTGCAACCACTAAATATGAGAATTATGCATAAATCAGACTAAAAATCAAACACCCAATCAGAAATTCATCCAAAAATAAAATACCCATTAGTTACCCACACTAGGGTTGGGTCACAACCCTAGCTTAAGGGTCTAGCTACTCATAATTGAAGAAGAAACTAAGATAGATGATGAAATTGAACTCATAAATGTAAATTACAAGATAGAAATCTAAGAACTATTGTAAGAACTAGGCTAAAATTGCTCAAAATAGACAAAAACTACTATTCACGTGTTCCTCCTAACAGCTGATGCCCTAAAATGAGATAAAGATGTATTTATACTAGGCCGAAAGTACTGGACAAAATAGCCCCTACTGAGGTTTCTCTCCCAGCGTATTTCTGAGCACTGCGGTGGATTGGCTTCCGATGCAGCGAAATAATGGCCATTGTAGCGGTCTTGGACCTTGATGACTCTCTGGTTCTTCAAAAGCCCACTGTGGCTGACTCTCTGAAGTTTGACAAACGCTCCCAGCGAAATATTTAACGCCGCAATGATGGAGAAATTGCTGCAATGGAAAAATAGCACGGTCAGCGATGAACATTGCCTCAAAAATCATCCCTCTGAAGTTTGGTAATGGGGCAACGGTTGGAAATCCGCTGCACCGAAATGACAAACGCTGCAGCGGAATAGTGAACGTTGCAGCGGTTCTGCTGGGTACTGGGATAATGCAAGTTTTGCTCTTTTTTTGAGTCCTTTTAGATCAATATTCATAATTCAACTCAATTCCTGCAATTTAAACAACTTGCATCAAAATGTGGGAGTATTTTAGTCAAATTTGCCTAAAAACCTAAGAAAACAGGTGTAAATAGTAAGCACAAATCACTAGTTATCAGTCACCAAGATGTTCAAGGATCAACTCGGTAAACCAATAGAGGTTTATATAGACGATATGTTGGTCAAATAAAAAGGAAAGGAAGATCACATAGACCATCTGAAGGAAGCCTTAGATATACTAAGGCAATACGGCATGAAGCTGAACCCCGAAAAGTGTGCCTTCTACGTGACCTCTTGTTACATCCCGTACTTTAATATTAGGATAAGTCGTAGCAATCCATATGAGTTTGCATGGATTAAGACTATTCATGAGGTTATAAAGGATTTGTGACTATGTCATTGTAAGGCCCCATAAGTTTAACAACCTTAATATATATATATATATATATATATATATATATATATAT
>ML283576.1:0-10290 GCA_005239495.1 Nicotiana undulata | reverse complement strand
ATTAAGAAGTGCAGTGTAGCATCAGTACAACCGACCCCATATACTAAGTAAGTGCCGAGCCTAACCTCGGCCGAAGTAGTGACGAGGATAGACTTAGCACCAACGTTAACATGTTCTATTTTACAACTCAAACATGGAAAATCAAGGCGAAAGATAGGCAGACAAGTATAGGATACGGGAGCAGTAAAGGGGAACAAGTGAAATGAAGAAATTAAATTGACATATAGAAGTAAACAAGGGAGGCAAATTAACAAAATAGCTAACGAAACAAGTATAAGTACCAGAAATGTAAATAATGGCACGGCATCACCCTTCGTGCTTTTACTCTCTTCCTCACAATGCGATGTATAATGTGAAATAGTATAAATCATGGCACGGCATCACCCTTCGTGCTTTTACTCTCTTCCTCACAATGCGATGTATAATGTGAAATAGTATAAATCATGGCACGGCATCACCCTTCGTGCTTTTACTCTCTTCCTCACAATGCAATGTAAAATGTAAGTCAATATAAATCATGGCACGACATTAACCTTCGTGCTTATAATCGATGTAAATCATGGCACGACATTAACCTTCGTGCTTATAATCAATGTAAATCATGGCACGACATTAACCTTCGTGCTTATAATCAATGTAAATCATGGCACGACATTAACCTTCGTGCTTATAATCAATGTAAATCATGGCACGACATTAACCTTCGTGCTTATAATCAATGTAAATCATGGCACGACATTAACCTTCGTGCTTATAATCAATGTAAATCATGGCACGACATTAACCTTCGTGCTTATAATCAATGTAAATCATGGCACGACATTAACCTTCGTGCTTATAATCAATGTAAATCATGGCACGACATTAACCTTCGTGCTTATAATCAATGTAAATCATGGCACGACATTAACCTTCGTGCTTATAATCAATGTAAATCATGGCACGACATTAACCTTCGTGCTTATAATCAATGTGAATCATGGCACGACATCACCCTTCGTGCTTTACACTCTTCCTCACTATGCAATGTAATCAAATATCATGGCACGACATCACCCTTCGTGCTTTACACTCTTCCTCACCAAACAATGACAGATATAATGGCAAGGAGTACAACATAGTGGAAATACATTTCAATATCACCCGGCAAGGGGAAAACATCAATCAATATCACAACAATTGCCCGGCAAGGGTCTCAGCTATAACCAATCAATTCAAATATATCCTTAACAGTTGGATTTTCAATCAAACCAATACATCATAGGTTCATCAACCAAGATTTCCAACAATAACGGCTTCCAAGTAGAGACAAGTTCATAATATAACGAACATGGAAGTAATAACAAGATTTTTATCAAAATTAGACTCACGGGCATGCTTGACACACAATGCATAGGTACTCGTCACCTTACCTATGCATTGAACATGATAAACACTTAGCACATAGCATACAATACCTATTCCCTCACCAAAGTTAGGCAAGACACTTACCAGGTCCAAAATATAGCAATCAACCTTCTAACACCGCCTTTCCTTTTGAATTCAACTCCGGAACAACAATATCTAGTCATAATTAACTTAAGTACATCAATAAAGACTCAATAAATCCAACCCATAGTTTAATTACCCATTTCCAAGCATTCTTCAAAAAATATCAAAATTCGACCCTGGGCCCACTTGGTCCAAACACGAGGCTGAGACCAAAACCCGATCACCCATACCCCCACGAGTTAGAATATATAATTTGTTTTGAAATCCGACCCCAAATTGGGGTTTAATTACCCAAAATTCCCCAAAACCTAACTCTACCCAAAGCCCCTAATTTCTACTTTGATTTTAGGATTTTAGGCCTAGATTCTAGTGTTTATGGAAGAAAAGTGGAGAAAGTGGTGTTAGAATCGATTACCTCTGAGATTGTAGTGATGGAGCTCTCCAAAAATGGCTAAGGGGCTGTGGAGAAGAAGATGAGGGTGAAAATTATGAAAAATCCCGTAATGGGTCAGTTTTAGTTATTTAAAAATGACTGGGCGAAAATGCACTCTACGATCGCAGAAGGGGAGGTGCGATCACAGAAGAGGACTTAGCTGAACCTGTGCGATCGCAGGAGGACAAACGCGATCGCAGAGCATTGGGACCTCACCTCTACGCGATCCCAGACCCCTACACGCGACCGCACTGGATTAACTACCCCAGACCCCGACCTACCTAGCCCACTATGCGATCGCGGAGTAGATGATGCGATCGCATAGAGTAACAGTGACCCCCTCCCAGCCCAGTACTATGCGATCACAGCTATGCTTATGTGATCGCATAGAGACACACACCAGACACCAGCAGTTGAACAAAAACACCAAATATTTCCCTTTTTCACACCACGTTAACTCCCCGAAACTCACCCGAGCCCTCGGGTCTCAAAACCAAAAACACACATGACTCCCAAAATATCCTACGGACTTATTCAAGCATTTAAATCACCAAAATATCATCAAAACCATTGAATCAAACCCCAAAACTCTTAGAGTTCTCTTAAAACTTCATAAAGCTTAACTTTTTCACTTTTAATCTGAATCACGTCATTACAAGTCCTTTTTACACCAAATTTCACAGATAACTCACATAACATATAATAAACCTGTTCCGGGCTCCGGAACCATAATAAGGGCCCGGTAACACAGTTTTCACATCAAACTTCATTTCAAAAACCTTTATTATTTTCAGAAAATAATATGCTTTAAAAATTCATTTCTCGGGCTTAGGACCTCGGAATTCGATTTCGGGCATACGCCCAAGTCCCATATTTTCCTACGGACCCTCCGGGACCGTTAAATCATGATTTCGGGTTCGTTTACCAAAAATGTTGACCAAAGTCAACTTTAATCAATTAATTAACACAAAAATTCCATTTTTATCAAATTTCCACATAAGAGCTTCCCGGCTACACGCCCGGGCTGCACACGCATATCGAGGTGAGATTAACAGAGGTTTTTGGAGCCTCGAAACACAGATTTAGCTGAATTTACTTAGGATGGCCTTTTGGGTCATCACAATCTCCACTCTAAAACAAACGTTCGTCCTCGGACGCACGTAGAAAAGTACCTAAGTCTGAGAAAAGATGGGGATAATGACTCCTCATATCGGACTCGGACTCCCAAGTAGTTGCCTCGGCATACTGACCTCTCCACTGAACACGGACCGAAGGATAACTCTTCGATCTCAACTGGCGAACCTGCCTATCTAATATAGCTATCGGCTCCTCCTCATAAGTCAAATCCTTGTCCAAATGGACACCGATGAAGTCAAGAACATGAGAAGGATCTGTAATGTACATCCGGAGCATAGATATATGAAACACTAGATGTACGGTTGATAAATGCGGTGCCAAGGCGAGTCTGTAGGCCACCTCTCCTACCTTGTCCAAAATCTCAAATGGACCAATGTACCTAGGGATCAACTTGCCCTTCTTTTCGAATCTCATCACGCCCTTCATAGGCGACACTCGAAGGAACACCTGGTCTCCTACCATGAAAGCCAAATCTCGAACTCTACGATCTGCATAACTCTTTTGCCTGGACTGAGCTATACGAAGCCTATCCTGAATAATCTTCACCTTATCCAAGGCATCCTGGACAAACTCAGAACCCAATAACCTAGCCTCTTCGGGCTCAAACCGTCCGACTGGAGGCCGACATCGCCTACCATACAACGCCTCATACGGAGCCATCTGAATGCTCGACTGGTAACTGTTGTTGTAGGCAAACTCTGCTAAAGGAAAGAACTGATCCCACGAACCACCAAAATCAATAACACAAGCTCGCAACATATCCTCCAAAATCTGAATAGTACGCTCGGACTGTCCGTCTGTCTAAGGATGAAATGTTGTGCTCAACTCAATCTGTGTGCCCAACTCTCGCTGAAATACTCTCTAGAAATGGGAGGTAAACTGACTACCTCGGTCTGATATAATAGATAAGGGCACGCCATGCAATCTGACAATCTCTCTCATGTAGATCTTTGCCAACTTCTTCGCTGAATACGAAACTGACACAGGAATGAAATGTGCTGACTTGGTTAGCCTATCCACAACAACCCATACTGCATCAACCATCCTCTGGGTCCGTGGGAGCCCAACTACAAAATCCACTGTGATACGCTCCCACTTCCACTTGGGAAGCTGAATCTGCTGCATCAATCCACCGAGTCTCTGGTGCTCATACTTAACATGCTGACAATTCAAGCACCGAGCTACATAAGCCACAATATCCTTCTTCATTCTACGCCACCAATAATGTTGTCGTAAGTCCTGGTACATCTTTGCGGCACCCGGATGAATGGAATACCGAAAACTATGGGCCTCTTGCAATATCATCTCACCAATGCCATCAACATCGGGTACACAAATGCGACCCTGCAATCTCAAAACTCCCTCAGCATCGACTGTGACATGCTTGGCACCTTCGTGTCGAACTATATCTCTAAGAGTGCATAAGTAATGATCATCATACTGCCTGGCCCGAATACGATCATACAAGGAAGAACGAGCTACGATATGAGCCAACACACTGTTAGTCTCAGAAACCTCTAATCTCAAAAATCGGTTGGCTAAAGCCTGAACATCCAACGCAAGAGGTCGCTCCCCGACTGATAAATAAGCTAGACTGCCCATACTGGCTGACTTCCGGCTCAAAGCATCGGCCACCACATTGGCCTTCCTAGGATGATAAAGGATGGTCATATCATAATCCTTCAACAACTCTAACCACCTTCTTTGACTCTTGTTCAATTCCTTTTGCTTAAACAAGTATTGCNAATTCTTCTCATGAATCTTCAACTGACGAGAAGCATAGGCTATAACCTTCCCATCCTGCATCAATACCGCACCAAGTCCAACCCGTGAAGCATCACAGTACACGGTATACGAACCTGAACCTGTGGGCAAGACTAACACTAGTGCTGTGGTCAATGCTGTCTTGAGCTTCTGAAAGCTCGCTTCACACTCCTCGGACCATCTGAACTGAACACTCTTCTGCGTCAACTTGGTCATAGGGGCTTCTATAGATGAAAAACCCTCCGTGAACTGGCGATAATAGCCTGCGAGGCCTAAGAAACTCCGAATCTCTGTGGCTGAAGTGGGCCTAGGCCAATCTCTAACTGCTGAAACTTTCTTCGGATCCACCTGAATGCCCTCTGCCGATACCACGTGGCCCAAGAATGCCACAGAACTCAACCAGAACTCACACTTAGAAAACTTGGCATACAACTGCCGATCTCTCAGAGTCTGGAGGACGACTCTAAGGTGCTGCTCATGCTCCTCTCGGCTGCGAGAGTATATCAAAATATCATCTATAAACACGATCACAAAGGAGTCCAGATAAGGCCTGAATACCCGATTCATCAACTCCATAAAAGCAGCGGGGGCATTAGTTAACCCGAACGACATGACCAAAAACTCATAGTGCCCATAACGAGTGCGAAAAGCCGTCTTGGGCACATCAGATGCCCTAATCCTCAGCTGATGATAACCAGACCTCAAGTCTATCTTTGAGAACACCGTAGCACCCTGAAGCTGATCAAATAAGTCATCAATCCTCGGCAAAGGATACTTGTTCTTGACCGTAACCTTATTCAATTGCCGGTAATCAATACACATCCTCATTGAGCCGTCTTTCTTCTTTACGAACAACACTGGAGCACCCCAAGGGGAAACACTAGGCCTAATGAAGCCTTTATCCAACAAATCCTGCAATTGTTCCTTTAATTCTTTCAACTCTGGCGGAGCCATACGATACGGGGGAATAGAAATGGGCTGAGTGCCCTCAGCTAACTCAATACAAAAGTCAATATCCCTGTCGGGTGGCATACCAGGCAGGTCAGCAGGTAATACCTCTGGAAACTCACGAACCACGGGCACGGACTCTATAGAGAACCTCAGCACTAGAATCACGAACATAGGCCAGATAGACCAAACAACCCTTCTCGACCATGCGCCGAGCCTTCATATAAGAAACAACTCTACTAGAAGAATGACTAGGAGTCCCTCTCAACTCTAAACGATGTACTCCTGGAAAGGCTAAGGTCACTGTCTTGGCATGACAATCCAAGATAGCATGATAGGGAGATAGCCAGTCCATCCCCAATATAACATCAAAGTCAACCATATCAAGAAGCAAAAGATCAACCTGAGTCTCCAGACCATCAATAACTACTACGCAAGCACGGTAGACTCGATCTACCACTATAGAATCACCCATCGGTGTAGACACATGTACAGCAGTACTCAAGGAATCACAGGGCATACTCAAATAAGGGGCAAAATATGAAGACACATAGGATAATGTAGAACCCAGATCAAATAACACCGAAGCATCTCGGCTGCAAGCTGAAACCGTACCTGTAATAACTGCATCAGAAGCCTCAGCATCAGGACAAGCAGGAAAATCATAACAACGGGGTTGAGCCCATCCAACCTGTGCATCTCTGGGTCTACCTGCTACGGGCTGACCTCTACCTCCCATGGCCTGCGCTCCACCTCTATGAGCCTGACCACCACCTCTGGCACCTCGACTACCACCCCTAGCTGGCTGAGGGGGTAAGGGTGCACTTGCTGCGGGAACCAAGGCACGGAAACCCTGATGCTGGGGTCCACTCGAAGCTCAGGGGCAATATCTGGCAATGTGCCCCGGGCTACCACAAATATAATAAGATCTCTTCTGTTGTGGCTGATAACTCGGGAACTGGCCCTGACGACCCTGATAACCACCTTGGTAACTATGAAGTAGCTGTGCATGGATAGATGCTGGTGGTGCACTAACAGGAGCTGGCGGTGCACGGGGAGATACCTGAAGTGCTGACTGAAAAGGTCGAGGTGGATGACCCCTACAGAAAGAATCCCTGCCTCCATATGAGGCTCCACTGAATCTACCAAAATGACGGGGCCTCTTGTCAGCCCCCTGACCACCTCCTTGTGACAAAATCATCTCAATCCTCCTGGCCACATCGGCCGCATCCTGGAATGAAATATCAGTATTCGACTCCTTGGCCATCTGTAGTCGTATAGGCTGGGCCAATCCCTCAATGAACCTCCGAACTCTCTCCCAATTTGTGGGGAGTATCATCAGTGCATTCCTGGCTAGAGCGACGAACATGGTCTCATACTGAGTAACAGACATAGATCCCTGCTGGAGGCGCTCAAACTGCCTCCTAAGATCCTCTCGCTGAGTAATGGGAAGGAATTTCCCCAAAAATACCTCTGTGAACTGAGCGCAAGTCAAAGGGNTGACAGCTGTCCAAGTAATCCTGTGGATCCTCTGACGATGCACCAGTAAAAGTAGTAGTGAATAACTTGGTGAATCTGTCCAGTCTCCATAGAGCATCTGCTGACATAGCTGCACCCTCGGCTGCCGGTGCCACAATACCCGGCTGAGCTACTTCATCTGTCTGAGGTGCTGGAGTCTGAAATTGAGTGGAAACCTGCTCTAGGGTATGATAACAGGAGTTTGGGTCCCTCCCCCAGCCTCAGAACCAGCTGGTGCAGTAGGAAGAAGACCTGACTGTGCTACGCTCTCCATGAGTCCTACCAGACGGACAAGAGCGTCATGAAGCACTGGGGTAGCTATGAACCCCTCTGGGACCTTCGCTGGTCCAACTGGGACTGCCGGAACTGGGACCTCCTCGTCAGACTCGACCTGAGGGTCCTCCATTGGGGCTGCTGCTCTAGGCTGAGCCCGACCCCGGCCTCGGCCTCTAGCACGGCCTCGTCCTCGACCTCGACCCCTCGTACGAGCTGTAGCAGGAGTGTCGTGCTGCTGAGCGGAACCAAGGGAAGCACGCGTTCTCTCCATCTGCAAGAGAGTAATTAGAGACTCAATTAGTATTTAGAATTCAATTGGCACGACAGAGAATGAAAGATGTGAAGTTATTCCTAACTTTGTAGCCTCTGGGGATAAGTACAGACGTCTCCGTACCGATTCCTCAGACTCTACCAAGGTTGTTCGTGAGTTGTGAGACCTAAGCAACCTAGAGCTCTGATACCAACTTGTCACGACCCGAAATTCCACCTTCAGGTCGTGACTGCGTCTAACATTGAACCCGCTAGACAAGCCAACGTGCACAAGTAATCTAACATTTGCAACCCAATTCAACAGTATTAAAGGAAATACCTTTAAAAATCTTAACAGAAATAACTAAACACTTTAGAATTTTAACAGCAAAAATGTAATAGAAATCCGAAAATGCAAAGTGAAATGGTAAAATACATAACATCGCATAAGCCCAAAACCGGGGTGTCACCACTCACGAACTGTCTAAACAGAGTGCTAAATACATAGTCTGAATAGAAATACATCATTGTCTTGAAACTGGGGGAAAAGATAAGACAATAAGGAATCCAAAGCCCCCTGACCACCTTCCTCGCTATGCAATGTAATCAAATATCATGGCACGGCATCACCCTTCGTGATTTACACTCTTCCTCACTATGCAATGTAGTCAAATATCATGGCACGGAATCACCCTTCGTGCTTTACACACTTCCTCACCAAACAATGACAGATATAATGGCAAGGAGTACAACATAGTGGAAATACATTTCAATATCACCCGGCAGGGGGAAAACATCAATCAATTCACAACAAGTGCCCGGCAAGGGTCTCAGCTATAACCAATCATTTCAAATATATCCTTAACAGTCGAGTTTTCAATCGAACCGATATATCATAAGTTCATCAACCAAGATTTCCAATAACAACGGCTTCCAAGTAGAGACAAGTTCATAATATAACGAACATGGAAGTAATAACAAGGTTTTTATCAAAATAGACTCACAAGCATGCTGGACACACAATGCATAGGTACTCGTCACCTTACCTATGCATTGAACATGATGAACACTTAGCACATAACATACAATACCTATTCCCTCACCAAAGTTAGGCAAGACACTTACCTCGGGTCCAAAATATAGCAATCAACCTTCTAGCACTGCCTTTCCTTTTGAATTCAAGTCCGGAACAACAATATCTAGGCATAATTAACTTAAGTACATCAATAAAGACTCAATAAATCCAACCCATAGTCAAACTACCCATTTCCAAGCATTCTTCCAAAAATACCAAAATTCGACCCCGGGCCCACTTGGTCCAAACACGAGGCTCGGACCAAAACTATGTGATCGCAGCTATGCTTATGCGATCGCATAGAGACACACACCAAACACCAGCAGTTGAACCAAAACACCAATTTTTTCCCTTTTTCACACCTCGTTAGCTCCCCGAAACTCACCCGAGCCCTCGGGTCTCAAAACCAAAAACACACACGAGTCCCAAAACATCCTACGTACTTATGCAATCATTTAAATCACCAAAATATCATCAAAACCATTGAATCAAACCCCAAAACTCTTAGAATTCTCTTAAAACTTCATAAAGCTTAAGTTTTCCAATTTTAATCTGAATCACGTCATTACAAGTCCGTTTTACACCAAATTTCACAGATAACTCACATAACATATATAAACCTATTCCGGGCTCCGGAACCATAATACGGTCCCGGTAACATGGTTTTCACATCAAACTTCTTTTTCAAAAATCTTTATTATTTTCAGAAAACAATTTTCTTTAAAAATTCATTTCTCGGGCTTGGGACCTCAGGATTCGATTCCGGGCATACGCCCAAGTCCCATATTTTCTTACGGACCCTCCGGGACTGTTAAATCATGATTCCGGGTCCGTTTACCAAAAATGTTGACCAAAGTCAACTTTAATCAATTAATTAACACAAAAATTCCATTTTTATCAAATTTCCACATAAGAGCTTCCCGGCTACACGCCCGGGGATGCGCACGCATATTGAGGTGAGATTAACGGAGGTTTTCGGAGACTCGAAACACAGATTTAGCTGAATTTACTTAGGATGACCTTTTGGGTCATCACACTACCTCTCTAGTTAGGCCTTTTGTAAGTGGATCCGACACATTATCACTTGACTTTACATAGTCAATCGTGATAATTCCTCCAGAGAGTAATTGCCTAACGGTTTTATGTCTTCGTCGTATATGACGAGATTTACTGTTATATATAACGCTCCCAGCCCTTTCAATTGTCGCTTGACTATCGCAATGTATTCATATTGGTGCCAACGGTTTGGGCCAAAATGGAATATCTTCCAAGGAATTTCGAAGCCATTCAGCTTCTTCACCGGCTTTATCTAAGGCTATGAACTCAGCCTCCATTCTATAGCGGGCAATACAAGTTTGTTTGGACGACTTCCAAGATACCGCTCCTCCACCAATAGTGA
>ML283574.1:0-61026 GCA_005239495.1 Nicotiana undulata | reverse complement strand
TTTCTACGGCCTTACCCCATACCGTTGATTATATTCCGCACTTTTATTGTTATAGTTGTACGTATGCTTGCCTAACCTCGTCGTTAGGTGCCATCACGACCTGAACCGGTTTTGGGTCGTGACAATCTTGTGGTCGTACCATAAGCTTGCCCGTAATGTACATCTCTACTAACCTAAGCTAGCCAAATCTAGGATCAATCAGGACTTTAAGGTTGTAATATAGGCTAAGGGACGTGTAGGATATATTTAAGAATAATGTCTAACCCTCCTACGCACTTTAATACACTACACTAAAAAATCAAGCACATCTATACAACATAGCCCTTTTCCAATTAAGCACTTCTATATTCCCACTAGCATGCATTAGTAATATTAGGAGGTGTGTAGTTTTCTACATTATTTGAACTATCCTTTTTTTTCTTTTTGCAATATTTTCTCTTCTTTTTCTCTATTTTCTTGTACACACCCTCCATACATTAAGGTTCGTTGGCTAGTGACCTTTTTTCCCACAACTTTAGTGCACCTTAAAGGCCCTTCCATGGTTCCCCTCGAAAGCTACTCCCCAAATATCTCACCTTACTTCTTTAAGCGTCTAAGTTACTTAGGAGTTAAAGGTTCAACAATCTCAAATTAAGAACAAAATAGGGGTGCGACTTGTAATGTGGCTGCCAAAGAAAAGGTCTATAGGCTCAAAGGGGCTAGCAACGGAAAATTTTATTTTTAAGTGACAAGCACATCTATGATCAAGCAAGAAACGCCTTCTTCATCTCCTAGAGTAGCACAACTTAATGATTTCCCTTCGATTAACACACAGGTCAAGTTCTAGATTACACGGGATAGCACAAAAAATCACAAATCCTCACACACACATTGCACGTGACTCAATCGAGACGGTTCTGTTCAACTCTCAAGTCAAGAAAGCACATATAATTGAGAAATATTAAGAAATATTTCAATTTTTGGAATACAAGTCAAACAACTAAGATAAGGCGTCACAGAGTAGGCTTATTTTACTCAGGCATCACAATTCAAATCAAGCGCACGAGAAGACAGAGCACATGTCATAACCTAATGTGCCAGCACCAAACACATCAATAGGTACCTCGGAGAAACTCAGTTTCTTCCTAACCTACTCCTAAAAAGAAAAAAAGTACCTGGTTCGAGCTACTGTTACATCTTGCATTTTCGTACGTAAAAGTTTCGTCGTAAGTTAATCGACGTAGTCTTGGGGATGAGATTATCTTGAGGTTATAAGCATTTATGCTATTTATAACAAACGATAAGTAAGTTTCATGAGTGATAAAGTGTAAACGAATAAAAAAAAAATAGTTTCGTTGAAGGTTGTCGATTTGGATAATATACGGTCCGAGCTACAATACCAGATATTTATGGACTAGTGTCATACAAGGTACTACATGACCATGATAGTAAGGTGTATAAGGTATGTTAAAAGTGAGTAGTATTTTAAGTAACTTGAGATAATTCTTAATTATGTGGATAATTGGGTAATTAATGATTTTAGTGGGAGATTAATTAAAATCTTTGGGTGAATTAAAAGCCTCACGTTGAAGCAAGCCTCCCAAGATCAATGAATCTTAAGTCATTAGGAAAGGTGGAAAAGTAAGGGAATGTGGTTAAGACACCACATAAAGTGGGGCCCACATCCATATATAAAACATATCTCCAACTTAACAGACATGGATAAGCAACGTGAATCACAAACTCATTCTCATATGCATCTGATAAGAATTCAAACGTAAATGTTTGTGTGTTACAAACGTAAGTCGCATAAGCAAGATAAGATCTTCAACAATTCAAAACAACGTGAGATTTTGCAATTATAAGGAAGTACGATGCAATCTTTCTCAAGAATATCATACGGATTTTCCCTACTCCAATCTTGCCGTCACATGTTTTGTCGCAATTAACGTTTATTAGAGGGATTATCAAGAGAATTGACTCAGATATGTTAAGGCTATCCCTTCTTTCTTTTTGGCATGATCTATACGACACGAACGAAACGAGCAAATGCACAACTTTCATAAATGACTTTATTCATTGAAGTATTAGAGATGCCATGTTCTTGAATTCCCATATGTCTTATTATTCTATCGTTTGTTCATGGGTCTCAGAAAATACGTAAGTTGATAAAGTTTGTTTCATGATAGTAATCAGAGATATAATGGTCTTACGAAGTTCTGAGAGATTTTATTGACGTACTTCTCATGCATGCATTCATTTATACATGTACATACCCATGACCTGACGACATTATATACGCGTATATATATATATATATATATATATATATATGTATGTATATGTATGTATAAGCAGGAGCTACAGGGCATTTAGGACCGCCACTCTTTATTCTTACTCTAGATCGTGTGGTATAACTCAGTTGCAAGGATTCAAATTCCTAACTTATATTTTATTCGTAATAAGACGATAACTACATCCAGAAAGATGGTTGGTAAAAGACATGGCTATGGAAGAGTTGAGCCAGAGGAACTCGACTTTGCATCATGCTTATAATAAGTAAACGTGGGGTCTTCGACAGATCATGTGCGTACTGAAATTTGTTAGCCTCTTGATAAGGAGTCTTGAGGCAAGAATACATATCCACCTTAATGGTGAAAGACAATGAGAGATTTAGAAGATAAATACAAGTTTCAACAAGCAAAAGAAGCAAGATGAAGAAGAGTACGAGGCGCCCAGTTAATGAAGGTTAACAGTGTTTATAATTCAAGTACAGGAATATAAGCTTTTTGAGTTATATTCAACAATAACAGAGGTATGTACAGTTGGCCGTAACCATCTCAGTTATTCCCTATGTGGGCTAACAGGTGTAGTTTAAGAAAATGATGGAACATAAGGATTCGACTGGGATTAGAGTAACCCAAAATGGTGAATGGATTGTTTGTGTTAGTTGACATTTCCGAAGGGTATTACAGATGTGCTAGTAGATCTTCTTGTGAGACACCCAGATGGTGCACTCTAGAATATTACAATTAGATGTGAATACTAGCATGATCGGAAAAAATATTCAGAAGATAGGCACTGAAAGCTTGGAAGGGATAAATATTACCTTAGTATAACTCTCGTCCCTAGTAGAGAAAGGACATTGAGCAACCCGAAGAGCCGATGGATGAAGCAAGGGGAGCAAAAAAAGCGAAAGAATGTCCTGCTGAAGTTTTCACAAGAAAGGGATAGGCAGAAATATTAGCAGAGTAATGAGAAGAGAGATAAGGAACAATTATGAGTAAGATGCGATACATGGATGACAAAGGTAGATAAAAAATATGACGGTATTACCAGGCCATATTCTGGTGAAGGAAGAGACGAGGGGTGATAGGCCTTAAGACAACAAAAGAGTATAGGCCATGAAGTCATATCCTCATTTCAAGAAGTGAGTTTGTGACTCTAACGTGATTACCAATAGGAAAAGCTAGACCCCAGAATACTAGAGATCTGTAAGGGTTGGTGAACAAGATAAAGTAAACATGAATTAGGGATTTAGTGATTTGATAATGGTCGACACCATGAGAATTTCAGATTTCGTACCGGCAATACTATAATGAACAACAGAAGAAGATTCATGAGAAATTCATAGAATGGTCATTCAGGAAGACGCTTCCCTAAAGTAAGCAATGTGAGCAAAATTAAGCTTAAGAGACTGTATGATCCAGTTATAGTAATTGTCACCTCGCGAGTAAGGAATTTCGTTATCCTTAGTACAGAAGGATTACCGCAAGGAGAGTAAGGGTCATCGATGATGTGAAAGGACACCACAAATGAAAAGGGAAAACATCGCAGATTGTCGTAGCTCCAACTCTTAGTACTCCCCTAAAGGGGGGATTATGGAATGACGTGACATTACGTCAGAATTAAGTGGTTCTAGTAATTATGGAATGGTAAAGGAAGAATGCGATAAAACGAAAAAGGGATGAGATTGCACTTATTTAAAGCCTACAGATATGCTAAGATACCAGAGCATTATGCAAATATGATGTCAGGGAAAGGAAGTAAGGGTTCCTGCCCGAGATATTATTGATTAATAAGGAGCCAATGCGAGAGGTAAATTAAGACGAAGGAAATGACCCAAGAAAGATTACGCAGAATATTGATACGAGAATGGGCTAGAGAGTAGTAAGTAGTTGATTCAGGAAGAGCCTAAATATGGCTAGACAAAAGGATAAAGACAAATCAACAGATCGTGGAATTGAGTCTTGCAGATATGACATCGGGATCCTTGAGAAATATACAGATAGGATTTGGTAGTAAAAGGTACCATATGAGCATTACGGAAATAAAAGAGGATGTCAGTGGGAAGACAATCGAAATATTAGTTCAAAATCAACCCTACAAGAACGTCAAAAAATTTCATCAGGTATACGATGTAATAAGCTTGCATCTTTACAAGAGTTAGAGGGTCCTCCCTAAGTACTACAATGGGAGACTAGCCAAGGAAATAATGAAGAAGGCTTCAATCTAAATATAGTAACTTGAAGGAATGTAAAAGCAGTCTCACAAAAAATCGAAGGTAATATTCGAGATCTGATGAGTTGTACAAAAATTCCGGCATGTGTGAGAACTAGGACAAGTTAAGTATGAATGCAGCAAAAGGGCGGAATAATTACATACGTTTGAAGAAAGATGATATGGAACGAAAGGAATTATTCGATTATTGATCAACCGTAGAAGACTCCAGTATAAGTTAAAAGAAAGAATTGAGTCCAGGTCTTAGACAAAAGATTGAATTGTTAGAAGATTGTATCATGGATATTCTAATGCGTCAATGAAAGGCTAAAGTAATAACTAATACCAGGAGCCGCAGATTGGAAGATAGCTTAAGCCTACATAAAGGCTGATCAGAAAGAAGAGGAAACTAAAGAGTTACATCGACTAAGTAAAACATGAGTGGACCAAGAAAATTATAGACCTCGGGATCACTCTTAAATAGCAGAGGTATATGAGAGATAGTACGATAGCCATATTTTATAAAGGCTCTACGATGAAGCCAATTGAAGAGTACCAGCCTCATAAGAAGTCAGTATGAAGCTCCCACCGGATTGTGTATGCACCAAAGGTGCATGTTTTATAATAAAGCTTCAGGTTGTGGAGATAAATTATACCTATGTGGAAAGGAAGTTATGAAAGAGATAGAAGCATGTGAGGGAAAATGTGAGCAACGTACAAGATACTCAAATATAGAAGCTTATGAATAGTCCATACTGCGGATAAGAAGGCTAGAAGTGTTAGGGTTTAATATCCAGGAATAATAGCGGCGTTGTCAGTGGCATACCTTTCAGCCCAAGGTTGCTAGGTATTGGGAGGTCTTGTTAAGAGAGTAAATAGGAATTAGAGACGATGTGATGTCTCGCTTGATATTCCAGAATAACACAAGGGAATCTATGGTGCAGGCAAGTTGAAGGAAGGTTGTGAATAGTATAAAAAGGTACGTATAGGTCGCAAGCTAACGTATGGTAGAGCAATAAGATTTTATGAAGACGGGAGTAAGGATAAGAAAAGGCGAGGGATAAGGTGACGGGAATGGATAAGTCCTCGTGATTAAGCCCATGAAAACAAGAGAGCTAATGGTTCCTCTAAGTTATAGAAAGCTCAATATAGCCTAAATGAACTCAAAGGAGTCTAAGACTAATAGCATTTAGAAAAGATGGAATGTTGTAGAATGGGGGTGTGATTATGATAGATAAAGGACGACATTTGGGCCTTCTATTAAGTAATGGTTTGACGAAAAAATGGATTTCATGAATTGGACATGATTAAAATAGCCACGTAAGGCGAGTCACATTGGGATGCTATGAAATTCAGTTATGGAAGTATAATATTGTATCACCCAGGTGGATCAGAAAAATCACTTCAAATATTCCATGATGCAACGTAAGCCCTAGGGGCTATTATGTAAGAAATTTCACGTTATCAATTGATGTGTGTAGATCAACATTGAGGTGAATCAACAATGGATAGGTAAAAGTTGCATAGTACGAGATGAGATTGGGCCATCCATCTTAAGATGAACAATAATGAAGAAGCGTTAAAGGATTTAGCTTTATGCATATACGATAAGCAACAAGAGTAACCTGGAGTTCGGTAACAGACCTCAGTAATGACAAATCGAAGTAAGAATTTTGGTATAGTATGAAACTACTTAGATGTAGTAAAGCTAACGACGCCCAGAGGGACAACTTGACATAATTTTGTATATGTTCACAAAGTGAAGCCTAGAGATTGGCTAAAAGCTGGAAGAGAAGAGAAGAGTCAGGCGCACATACAAAGTTAGAGTCGTAAAGGCTGCATGATAGAATGTTGCAACAATTACAAGATTATAAGGACTCCGACTAAAAGTCGTGGTGTGATAAAGAGGCTTAAAGAGGGGAATGCACTGCCCTTTGTGATTCATTCACAAAACAGTTGCCTAGATGGCAAGATGAGTACTAAAGTATTCGCAAGACCGATGGGTTATGAGAATGATAAGAGCATCAGTCAACATCCGAGGACGAATGTTCCAAATGGGGGGAATGATGTTACGCCCCGCAATATTACGTCGATATTACGTCCCGTAGTATTATATTACTATGATGTTACGCTTCACAGTATTAGATTACGACGATGTTGCACCCTGTAGTATTGTACGATTAATCTGTCATAAGGTAATTGACATCAGTCCAAGGAAAAGATTATTTGAAGATTATAAGGATTATTCTAGTTCAAGCAAGTGATGAGTAAATACATGAAGGTGAGAGGGGAAGCAAGTCAAGGAAAATAAATTTTCGTCCAAGTTTGGCATGTTTGGATAAAATACGGGCTGAACAATAATACTCGAAATTTATGGACTAGTACCATACAAGGTACCATATGACCATGATAGCGGGATGTATAAAGTGTATTAAAAATAAGTAAAATTTTAAGTAATTTGAGGCAATTCTTAATTATACGGGTAATTGGTTAATTACCGGGTAGCGAGAAATTACTTAATTAAATTAATTGAAAACTTTGGATAAATATCAATGTATGAACGTGGCAGCAAGTAGAGAGAGTCTAGTGACTCTTGGCCAATTCTTATTAGGTGGCTTAATATGATAGTTACACATTCACTTCACTTTCCAATCTTTTCTATCTCAAAAATACTACAATCAAAGTGGAAAAAACGTTAACCATTCCTATCACTTTTCAATTTCCCATTTTCAAACCCATCAAACCAGATTCTCAACCTTTCATTAACCAACGTAAATTCTTGCAACCAAGAGGAATCCAACAAGAATTATTAAAGTCATAACAACATAAAATTTTGCGGTTCTAAAGGAGTACGGTGTAACTTTTTCCAAAAACATCATACGGATTTTTCCTACTCCAGGTATGTTAAGGTTAAGCTCTTCCTTAATTTTGCATGATCTCGTAATCATGAGGCATAAAGAAAATTTTCATATCCCGAAATTTATGTATATTTTGCTAGTTTCGCAAGTTACGTCTATTTTCCTAGTATTGTAAGTTACAATATTGTCCTTATTGGGACTTCATAAATTGAGTATTTTCTTCTTTTAGTCAAGAGAGCATAGAGTCTATACATACAATATTACATTATTTTCATTACCATCGAGCTATAATCGGTGGGCGGGCCCCTATTGGGCAACCTTTTATCAGATGGTAAGTTATATACCGAGCCTACTGTGGCTGAGCGCCTATGAGCGAGCCCAGTTGGTCGAGATACAAAGCCTAGTATGGTCGAGCGCCTATGAGGGATCCTACTACGGCAGAGCAGTTATATATATATACCGAGACTTATAGGGTCGGACGACTATTTTACTTGCTATATTGAGAGAGTTGAGTCAGTATCAGCAGGTAAACATATCTTCAGATTATCTTTGACTTCCAATTTATTTCAGTTGTTATATTATCAATTCAGTTCAACTTTCAGTATATTGCCTTACATACTCGGTACATTATTTCGCACTGACGTCCCTTTTCTGGGGGCGCTGCATTTCATGCATGCAGGTTCAGACAGATAGACGGGTAGACCTCGTCATTAAGTGCTGCCCGAGTTCACCTTGATCGCTAAGCTCCATGCCTTTCGAAGTTGCCGGGTCTAGAACCTTATGTATATCTTGTATATATATGTATATATGTTATGAGTAGGTCGGAGAGCTGTTCCGATCACAGTATATCCATCAGTAGAAGCTTGTAGACATACATGTCAGCTAGTGTATTATGTTGGGCTCGTAGGCCCTGTATGTATATTTTTTTGTCTTGTCAGTTGTAGTAGTTATGACGGCTTTGCCGGTCTAGCTTTATGTTGACATTTAGTCATCGTTAGTCTGTATTAATTTTTATATCTTGCCTCGCAAATTATCATGTAATATGGACCATGGCCAAAGTATGACATTACATATTCAGAGTCTCTTAGTCGTAAGTGGTACGCAAGGATAAGTGAGGCACCGGATGCCGGTCTCGCCCCTAGGCTCGGGACGTGACACCCCCCCCCCCCCCCGAGCACTTTATATATCCAATTTACATGCCCCATACTATTCTACCTATAATTTCTATGTCTACAAAGAAAATACAAACTCTAGTATACTCTAACTAAAAATTTGAAAAGCTAAACTATGAAAGAAAGAAAATTGGGTTGCCTCCCAACAAGCGCCTGATTTAACATCGCGGTACGACACAGGGCCTCGCTTACTCATCAGTGTGTGCTACTTGGTCTTCTCACGATCAATGATTCCTCCCTAATAGTTCTTGACTCTGTGTCCATTCACTAAAAAAATTCTTTCACCATTTAATACGCGCAACTCAATTGCACTATAAGAAGTGACTCTGACCACCCCAAATAGACATGACTACCTCGATTTTAACTTCCCAGGAAACATATTGTGTCACACCCCATGTTTTTTGTACGTAAAAGTATGCCAAAGTAAGTTGATGAAAGCTCGGAAATGAGATGTTACATCCCGCATTTTTGTACATTAAAGTTTCGTCGTAAGTTAATCGACGTAAGTTCGGGAATGAGATTATTTTGGGATTATAAATATTATGTTGTTTCAAACAAGTTAATTAATAAATTAGTGGATAATTAATTAATATCTTTTGGATAAAGCCTAAGGAACTTTAACGTGGCAGCCAAGGGGTCTTGATTAAAGCCCATATATGTGACTCTTAAGTCATGTAACTTGGTGGCACAATTAGAGGACTTTGTGGCCAAGTCATTCTTATCAAGTAGGGTCCATAAAACCAACAAATTTAAGAGATTCCTCATCTCATTTTTGGTTGAAAGATTCCATTAAGAAAGGCTCTCTAAAATCACAAAATGAAGGCTTATGATTACAAACTGCGGATGCGGCTCCAGAAAACTTATACAAGATGCGTGAGATGCAATTTTATGAAAACATGATACAATCTTTATCAAGAATATCATACGGGCTTTCCCCTACATCGATCAGTTGTTACGTCGTTTTCGCAAAATTCGCGTGTTAGAGGGATTGCCAAGAGAATCGGCTCAGGTATTTTAAGGCTATACCTTCTTTCTTTTTGGCATGATCCATATGATATAAACGAAATGAGCAAATGCACAACTTTCATAAATGACTCTATTTATAGAGGTACTAGAGATGCCTATGTTCTTGATTCCCTATGTGTCTTATTATTCTATCACCTGTTCATGGGTCTCAGAAAATACGTAAGTGGATAGAGTTTACTTCATGATATTAATCAAAGGCATAATGGTCTTATGACATTCTGAAAGATTTTATTGACGTTTTCTCATGCATTGCATTCATTTATGCATGTACACTGACCCATGACCAAATGGCATTATATATATATATATATATATGAGAAAAGGTTACGACGTTATATACTCACCACCACCTGATCAGTTGGTATACGTTGATGATTTTGCCCACAGTGGCCGAGATGATATGATGGGATGCCTTCAGAGGCTTGATGATGTTATGAACACATATACCTATGCATGGTATGACATTTATACGCATATTCATGAAACTTTAAATGTTAAATGATTCACAGAGTTATTCAAACTTACATGTTGAGTCATTTACTCCATGTTTCTCTCATGTCTATTATTTACTGATTTTCATTCCTTACATACTCAGTACATTATTTGTACTGACGTACCTTTTGCCTGGGGGCGCTTCGTTGCCCGCATGTCCTGATAGACAGGTCGAGAGTCCTCTAAGTAGGCTATCAGCTCAGCGGAAGGTGTTGGTGCGCTCCATTTGCTCTGGAGTTGCTTATTTGGTCAGTATGATTTGGACGTGTATTGATTAGTATGGAGGGGCCCTGTCCTGACCTTTATGATATTTATGTACTTTTAGAGGCTAGTAGACAGTTGTCATGTATACTGATACTTGTATGGCGTTATCGGCCTATGTTTTAAGTATATAAAAGATCACGTTGGCCTTATAGACCCATATGTCACGTGTATAAGTTTCTATATCAGGTTGGGTCGTTCTATGTCGAGTATTCTCTCATGTTTATTCTAGTTATATCATGACAGCCTTTTTGACTCATTTACCTATGATAGTATGACATGAAAGATACATTATATTAGTACTCAGTTGAGTAAGGTACCGGGCGGCTGTTGCAGCCCATAGGTTTGGGCCGTGACAACTTGAGCTTAAAATTGAACAATAGTACTTGCTGGCCCGGTTCAAAGTGACTTGGCTTGATACACTTGTCATGCCATTTTTTCGTTTTATTTTTGTAAAGCTTAGCATTTTCATAAGTGTAGCCTGAACTCATCTAACTCATTCAACTACAAGAGTCTCTTCTTGCCCTTGGCTATAAAGTCCATTTCAACTTTTTAATGGCCTAGTATGCCTTGTGTTCAAGTTCAACAAGGAAGTAACATGCCTTCCCATAAACAAGCTTATATAGCGACACCCCAACTAGCATTTTGTATGAAGTTCTATATGCCCACAAAGCATCATTTAACTTTGCAACCCAATCCTTCCTATTCACACTCATTGGTTTCTCTAATATTTTCTTTATCTCTTTGTTGGACACCTCAGCTTGTCCACTTGTTTGCGAATGATATGCCGTGGCAACTCTATGGGGGACCCCATATTTAGCTAGAAGGTTATTCAACAACCGATTGCAAAAATATGTCACTTCATCACTAACCAAGGCACGTGGAGTCCCAAACCTCGAGAATGTGTTCTTTTTCACAAAAGCGGCTACCACCTTAGCATCATTTATTGGCAATGTGATCGCCTCTACCCATTTTGACACGTAGTCAACCGCTAGGAAAATATATTTATTTCCTCTAGACAATGGGAACGGTCCAATAAAGTCTATTCCCCTCCCATAAAAAATCTCTACCTCCAGGATGTTATTCAAAGGTATCTCATGCCTTTTTGTGATTGTCCCTGTTCTTTGACACTGGTCACACTTCTTAACAAATGCATGGTCATCCTTGAACAATGCTGGCTAAAAGAACACATATTGTAGCACATTTGCAACTGTCTTATCACCTCCATTATGGCCCCCATATGGCGAGGCATGGCAATCATACAACATAATTCCACCTCCTTGTTTGGAATGCACCTCCTCACCAATTGATCAGCACACTGTTTGTACCAAACGGCTCATCCCGGTACTAGAAGTTTACATCATGTAGAAACCTCTTTCTAGCTCTAGATTCAATTTCAGGAGGACGTACCCCACTCACAAGATAATTCACATAATCCGTGTACCATGGTTGAGGGTCTTGGGTGATAGCCAAAAGTTGCTCATCAAGGAATGCCTCCTTAATTTGTCCACCTTCCTCCACATGCTCATGATTTTCCAGCCTTGATAGATGGTCGGCTACTTGGTTTTCTGATACCTTCCGATCTTGTATTTCTACATCAAATTCCTGCAACAATAAAACCTAGCGCATCAATCTATCCTTGAATTCTTTTTTCGTAAATAGATACCTGATTTCCGCATTATTAGTATGGACTATGACTTTTGTTCCCACCAAGTATGCCCGAAATTTCTCAAAGGCCCACACAACGGCCAACAACTTCTTTTCAGTGGAGGTGTAATTCAGTTGTGCATCATCAAGGGTCTTAGTCACATAATATATGCAGTAATAACATCTTGTCCTTCCTCTTGCCTAGCACTGCCCCATTAGTATGGTCACTTGCATCGCACATAAATTCAAATGGTAAAGACCAATCAGGTGCTGTAATAATGGGGGCAACCACTAACCTTTTTTTGAGCTCCTCAAGTGCCTTCAGGCAAGCTTCATCAATCAAAATTGAAAGTTACATCCTTTTCAAGCAACCTGCACAAAGGAGTAGCAATTTTTGAAAAATGCTTAATAAAGCGTCTATAGAATCTCACGTGTCCCAAGAAACTCCAGACACCCTTCACAGAAATGGGTGGAGGTCATTTTTCAACCTCCTCCACCTTCGCCTGATCAACTTTAGTGCCATTCCTTGACACTCTATGGCCCAACACAATGCCTTCTTGTATCTTAAAATGACAATTTTTTTCCAATTTAACAACAAATTTGTTTCTTCACAATTGGCCAGCACCTTGCTCAAATTCTTCAAACAATCATCATACGAAGACCCAAAGACTGAAAAATCATCCATGAAGACTTCCACAAATTTTTCCACCATATCTGTGAAAATAGCCATCATGCATCTCTGGAAAGTGGCCGGTGCATTACAAAGACCAAATGGAATTTGCTTGAAAGGGAAAGTACCATAAGGACAAGTAAAAATAGTCTTCTCCTGATCCTCTCGGCATATGACAATCTGGTTGTACCTCGAATAACCATCAAGGAAGCAATAATATTCATGCCCTGCCAATCTGTGCAACATTTGGTCACTGAATGAAAGTCGGAAGTGGTCCTTGCGGGTTGCTTTGTTGAGCCTTCTATAATCAATGCAAACTCTCCACCCCGTCACGGTGCGAGGAGGGATTAGCTCATTCTTTTCATTCTCTGCAACATTCATCCCCCCTTTTTAGGCACACATTGCACTAGGCTTACCCAGTTGCAGTTAGAAATAGGAAAGATGATACATGTATCGAGCCACTTAATTACTTCATTCTTCACGACCTCTTTCATAGTGGGATTTAATCTCCTTTGTTGCTCAACATTGGGTTGTGTCCATCTTCAGAAAGATTTTATGCATGCAAAATGATGAACTGATTGATGTCAGCAATTGTCCACCCAATAGCCTTTTTATGCTCACGAAGTACTCTGAGCTATTTTCTTCTTGTACATTGGTCAAGCTGGATGAGATAATCACTGTCAATGTCTTAGAGTTCCCCAAATAAGCATAGCAGAGATGCACTGGAAGGGATTAAGCACTAGCCTTGGAGCTTCTTCAATAGATGGCTTAGGAGGGGTCAGAGTAACAGTCCTGTCCAACTCCTCAAATCTCCAAACCCATAGACATAACTACAAGACATATTAAGTACTTGCTCAATTTCTTCCATCATTTCATCTTCACTGTCTTCTTTATCCCCAATCAAGGCTCGTTTGAGAGGATCTACGGGGCTCATATAAGGCATCAATGACGTCACATCACTTTCTACCACATAAATCATGGATAGCTCTTTATAGTGGGCTGGTAATCTGAGTGATTTATCCACATTGAATACCTCCACGCGATCACCCACTCTCATCGTTATCTTTCCTTTGCATAAATCAATAATAGCTCATCACATTGCTAAGAACGGACGCCCTAAAATAAATGGGACTTCCTGATCAGTCTCATAGTCCAAGATAATGAATTTAGCAGAGAATATGAAAGAACCCACTTGAACTAACACATCTTCAATCACTCCTTCAAGATGAGCAAGGGAGTGATCAGCCATCTGTAAAATTACTGTGGCTGGCTACGGCTCACCCGACCCTAACTGTCTGAACACATATAGAGACATCAAATTGATGCTCTCCCCAAGGTCACACAAAGTTCGCCCCACTACGCGCTTACCAATCGAGATTTGGATAGTGAAACTACCTGGATCCTTCAATTTCTGAGTTAGCTTGCATTGAATTCTTGAGCTACATTCTTCAGTGAGTGCCACAATCTCGAAATCTATCAACCTCCTCTTATTTTCCACTTTGTCCTTGATGTATTTGGCATATCAGGGCACTTCTTGCAGGATGTTTACCAGTGGAATGTTGATTTGCACCTGCTTTAAAATATCTAGTAACTTTTTATAGGCCGTATTGTCCTTCACTTTCTAAAATCTCTGAGGGAACGAAGGTGGTGGCCTTGCAACTAATGGTGGAGGTTGCTTAGCCACCGTCTCTTTAGCTGGCTTCTCTGACTCCTTTGCTTTTTCTCATTCCGCTTCTACGGTGGTCAAGTTCTCATGAAAGATCACTTGCTTGCTCTTTTTCGATGGGACTTCTTCTAAATGTCTCCGATTCCTCAATGACACAACATTAATAGATGCCTTAGGATTAGCCTCAGTGTCTCTTGGAAGAGCTCCAACTTGTCGAGTATTTTGGGCACTAGCAAGTCACCCCATTTGTCGCTCCAAATTTCTCATCATGCTACTTGGGCCTGTTGGTCAGCCATTAATTTCTTTAGCATCTCCTCAATGTGACTCACGGGTTTGTAGGTTTCTCAGCTTATGGTGGTCTATATTGCTGTTGAGAAGCTTGTGGCCCGTGCTGATTCTGAGCACCTTGGTTTGCACCCCAAGAGAAGTCAGGGTGGTTCCTCCAGTTAGGATTGTAAGTGTTCCCATACTAGTTTGTTTGGCCACTATTTGCATTACCCACAAAATAGAAGGACTCTAGATTAGCTGGGCAAAAGTCGCTCGTGTGACCCTCTCCACATACTTCACAAAACAATTGAACTTATTGCACTGGTTGAGCTTGTTAATAATCAAGGTCATCTTATTAACTTGGTTGGCCAATGTGGGAACCTGCGTTGATAATGTAGATACGACATCTAACTCAAGTGTAACGACCCGACCGATAGTTTTGAGATTTAAAGCCCTAATCCCCTATTAACTACTTTCCCCCTATCTTTTATGCTATTTTGGGTTGTCGAGAGCGTTCATGTTGAGTTTTCAAAACGTCTTGAGACACTTAGTTTCTTATTTGGGAGCTCAAGTTGGAAAAGTCAACCAGATGTCGACTTATGTGTAAAGACCCCGGATTTGGATTTTGTATGGTTCCGTTAGATCTGTTAGATGATTTTGGACTTAAGAGCGCATTCAGAATGTGATTTGGAGGTCCGTAGTAGATTTAGGCTTGAATTGGCGAAAGTTGGAATTTTGGCAATTTTGGTCGACAGTGGTAATTTTGATATCGAGCCCGGAATGGAATTCCGGAAGTGGGAGTAGGTTAGTAGTGTCATTTTTGACTTACGTGTAAAATTTGAAGTCATTCAGACGAGATTTGATATGTTTCGACGTCATTTTTAGAATTTAGAAATTTCAAAGTTCATTAGGCTTGAATCCATGCATAATTCGTGTTTTTGATGTTGTTCGAGGTGGTTTGAAGGCTCGACTAAGTTCGTATGGTGTTTTAGGATTGGTTGGTATGTTTGGTTGAGGTCCCGGGGGCCTCGAGTGTGTTTCTGATGCTTAACGGATAAAATTTGGACTTAGGAAAGTTGTTGAAGAATTTCTGGTTTATGGTGTTTCGCACATGCGGAGGGGAGATCGCAAGTGTGCAATCACACGTGCGTCAACCCAAGCTTAAATGCGGAATTTGGAGGCTTGACCAGGGATCGCAGGTACGAAGGAAGTACCGCATCTGCGATGCCCGCAGATGCGACAAAGGAGTCGCAGGCGTGGAGAAAGATCGCAGAAGCGGACAGTGTTTCGCTGGCACGCACGCGCAGGTCAGGCCCCCTTGCCGCAGATGCGGACCCATCCCTCTAAAGTGATTTTCGCACCTGTGAGGGATTTCCCGCAGGTGCGAAGATCACTGGGCAGAAAAGGCGAAATCAAGGGTTATTGTTCATTTCACACAAATTCGATTTTGAGCTCAGGAGAAGGCGATTTGTCGAGGGTTTTGAAGAGGAATACATTGGGTAACGATTACTTATCCTATTTTGATCATATTTCATTAATCTATAGTTATTTTCTTCATTAATTAAGGAATTTGAGGGTGGAAATTGGGAAATTTGGGGGAAACGTTCCCCAATCGAATTTTGAGTTTTGAGTGGGATTTAGACATCGGATTGGATGATTTTTGTACGAGTGATCTCGTGAGTGAATGGGTGTTCTTATTTGGTAACGTTTACCCGATTCCGAGGCGTGGTCACGGTGAGGCTTTTTGGGCGTTTTTCTATTTTCTTGCCTTAGCTTCGGTTTCATTAGCTAGATTAGTTACTTGTAGCTATATTTACGATATGTAATTGATTTGATTAGATTTGGGCCACTCAGAGTTGGATACTCGTGGCAAGAGCATGGCTTCGAATTTCATTTGATCTTGGTTCGAGGTAAATGGCTTGCCTAACCTTGTGTGGGGGAACTTCCCCTTAGGATTTTGGTACTGTTTGATATATGAGCGCCGTGTACGTGAGATGACGAGTACGTACACGGGCTATTTGTTGTAAAAATTCGTTTTTCATTAATACATAACATGTTTTCTCCTTGTTTGAACTACACTAGCATATGTGACTACTTGTTTAGATTAGAGAAGCATGACGACGTGTTTTGATTGTCTATTTGAACTCAGTGCAACATGTTTAGTGAAATCACTGTTTTCCCTTGGTTTGAACTTAGCCTAACTTTAGATTTCTTGTTGTAACTGTTGTGTTTATTGGTTGAGCTGCATATTTACTTTGGGACTACGGAATGGTATTCCGGGAGATCCCTCAGCATTGTATATTTACTTTGGGACTATGGAACAATATTCCGGGAGATTCCCCTGTACTGCATATTTACTTTGGGACTACATAACGGTTTTTCGGGAGGTCCCCCAGCACTTCGTATTTACCTTGGGACTACAGAACGGTACTCCGGGAGATTCCCCTGTACTGCATATTTACTTTGGGACTACAGGATGATATCCCAAGAGATCCCCCATGTTGCTATCACTGTGCTCTGAGTTGTAGGCTATCGTTGATTTCTATTCCTCTTTTCCGTATTTTGTTTTACTGTGATATTTCCTTTTGTATTATTTCGTTATATTTATACCAGTAGGGCCTTGACCTAACCTCGTCACTACTCAACCGAGTTAGGCTTGGCACTTATTGGGTACCATTGTGGTGTACTCATGCCCTTTCCTGCACATGTTTTCTGTGTGCAGATCCAGGTACGAGCTACCAGCCTCGATTCTAGTGCGTGGTTGCTACTTTAGGAGACTTCAAGGTACATTTGCTCGCATCAGTAGACCTTGGATTCCCCTTCTATCCCCTTGTGTAGAATATTCCCCAATTTTTCTTCAAACATTAATGTATAGAGCAATAGAGACTCTTAGAAGCTTGTGACTGACAACATTCAGGGTTTTGGGAGTGATGATCTATATGCCGAGTGGCATTATTTCTGCTTATTAATTTCATCTGTTGGGTGTTATCTTTATGTTTTTATCTTTCATTTCCGCAATAATAGGCTTACCTAGTCGTAGAGACTAGGTGTCGTCACAACACTTCACGGTGGGAGAAATTGGGTCATGACATCAAGAACCCCTGTTGATTGTTGCACTGTGTGTCTGGCCATCTCTCATTGCCTATCAAGATTGCGTTTCGAGAATTTTTGCAATAATGCATATATCTCATCGAAGCTTTTCTCCAACACTTGACCTCCCGCTACAACATCCACCACAAAGACTCCCCGATTTCTGTTTGAAGGCAACTATCTCACTTATGTTCTTTGCAGTTTTGCTTGAAGGGAAAAACCTTGCAAAAATTTCCTCGCCAGATCATTCCATGATGTAATAGAATTAGTTGGTCCAGCCTTCAACCACCGCTTTTGTGATGACCCAAAAAGTCATCTCTCATTTTATAAGTCAAAACTGTGTTCCGAGGGCTTGAAAACCTCCTTTTGTCTCACCATGTTTTGCATGCGCAGTCCGGGCATATATCCGGAAAGCTTTTATATGAAAAATTGAGAAAAATGCTAATTTTGCATTTAAAATTGAATTTAAGTTAACTTCGGTCAACCTTTTGGGTAAACGGACCCGGACCCGTGATTTGACGGTCCTGGAGGGTCCGTAGGAAAATATGGGACTTGGGTGTATTCCGAGGTCCCATGCCCGAGGAATGAATTTTTGAAAGAAATTATTTAACTGAAATCATAAGAGTTTTTGGAAATTTGGCTATATTTGAAATTGATGATATCGGGCCCGTATTTTTGGTTATGGAGCTCGGTATAGGTTTAGTATAGTACTTGAGTGGTGCCTTTAAAATTTGGTAAGAAACGGAGGTCATATGACGTGATTCGGACCCGTGGTTGTAAAATTTGAAACTTTGAAAGTTCTTGAGATTTTCTTTGATTTTGATGCTAAATTCTTTGTTTAAGATGTTATTTTAGCGATTTGATCGCACGAGTAAGTCCTTAGTATGTTTTTAGGGTGGTATGCATGTTTTGTTTGGAGCCCCGAGGGCTCGAGCGAGTTTCGGGTAGGCTTCGGGGTGTTTTGGACTTAGAAAATCTGGCGAAGTTGTTGTTCATGCTGTCCAGGTATTTTGTTCTTTGCGTTCGCGGTACAACCCACGCGAACGCGATGTACAAGTTGGGCTAGGGAGGGGATTCTTCTACGCGAACACGACTGGCCACACGCGAACGCCTAGTGTACTGGAGGGGGCTGGGGAGTCCTTGAGTTGTTCTTCGCGAACGCGGTCCCAGGCCCGCGAATGCGATGGTCAGGGAGGACGGGACCATTGCGAACGCGAGCAGCTCATTGAGAACGCGTAGGTCTTTTGTCCGCAATGCTTCACGAACGCGTAGAAGGTCTGTCCAGTGTTTTAAAACAGTAGCAAAAATGGGAAAAACCATATTTTCATATCTCCTTCCATAGAATCCGACCTTGGGCGATTTTTGAAGAGGGATTTCACCACAAAATCATAGGTTTTTGTTCTTAAACTTATTTTCTTTATCTTCCATCAACACCCATTAGATTTTCTAGGCCTAAATCTTGTTCTTTAAGGGTACAAATTAGGGATTTTAGGAGAATTAGGGATTTTACAAATTTGGGAATTTAGACCTCGATTTGGGGTCAGATTCCGAAACTAACTACATATTCGGGCTCGTGGGAGAATGGGTGATTGGATTTTGGTCTGAACCTCGTGTTTTGACCAAGCGAGCCCGAGGTCGATTTTTGACTTTTTTGGAAGAATGATACAAAACCTATAATTAAGCATCGGGGTTTAATTATTTAGCATTTATTGATGTTGTGAAGTTAATTATGTCTGAATTGGAGGCAAATTCTAAAGGGAAAGCGGTAATTGAGGCTTGGCGTGGAATCCGAGGTAAGTGTTTGGCTTAACCTTAGCTTGAGGGAATATGTATTATGTCTTATTTGATACGTGTTAGTGTTATGTTCAACGTATAGGTGTGGTGACGAGTATCTATACGTTGGTGTCAAGCATGCCCATGAGTCGGATATATTGATTTATGTGATTTTTTCATTAAGCATTACTTGAGTTTAACTTCATAATCATCCATGTTTGTGGTATTTCCTTGGTATTGATCATTGTTGATTATTGGTTCAAGTTGAAAATTATTACGTGCAATTAAGTAACTAAGTGAGATTGGTTATAGATGTTTCCCTCGCCAAGATGATATTGATTCTACTGTTGGCTCCCTTGCCGGGACGTTATGGTTTCTTTTACTATTGTTTATACTGTTGAATACCTTGCTAGATTACTGTCATTTTGTTTTTTTGGGTTAGGAAGGTGTAAAGCACGAAGAGTGATGCCGTGCACTTGCCTTTGTGTTACTATTTCTGTTGTGTTGAATTGATATTTATTTTGTCGCTTTACTTCGTTATTTTCATCATTTGATATTTCCTCCCCTCAACATGTTTCCACTTTCTTTTGAATTTAGCTGCTTATTTCTTGTTATTATTATTATTGTTTTTCGTATATGACTAAACTGCACAAGTTTATATGGTTGTTGTGTCCTAGCCTCATCACTACTTCGTCGAGGTTAGGCTCGACACTTACTCAGTACATGGGGTCGGTTGTATTGATGCAACACTTTGCACTTTTTGTGCAGATCCCAGTACTGGACCCTTCGGACCATAGATCGAGGTTGCTGCCTTTAGTCTAGTAGAGACTCGAGCTAGTCCTGCAGGCGTCTGCAAGCCTTGGCGTGACCTTCTATCCTATTTCTTTCATGTTCTTATGTATTTATGAGATAGATGTATTTTGTTTTGTTCAGACCTCTATTTGTAGTATTCATAGACATTCCGTAAAATTGTGACACCAAATCTGGGAGTAGTTATTATGAATTTCGTAATAGTATTTAATCAAGTTGTTAGATTCTAGTTCTTCCACACTTTTATTTTTGCTGATTTTGTATATCACTTGCTAATTGATAAAAATAAAAAAAACAAGATAAAGTAACCAGTAACGTTGGGTTGCCTAGCGGGTTCAATATTAGGTGCCATCACGGTCCCAACGATGGGAAATTCGGTTCGTGACAAGTTGGTATCAGAGCACTAGGTTGCTTAGGTCTCACAATTCACGAACAGGATTAGTAGAGTCTGAGGGATCGGTACGGAGACGTTTGTGCTTATCCCCCAGAGGCTACAGAGTTTAGGAATAACTTCACATCTATTCTTCTCTGTCGTGCGATTTGATTTCTCAATGCTAATTGAATTTCTACTCTATTCTCTCACAGATAGCGAGAACACGTGCTTCTTCATCCACTGATCAGCAGCCCGAGTCGCTAGTGGCAGCTCCTACGAGGGGCCGAGGATGAGGCCAAGGCCGTGCTAGAGGCCGAGGCAGGGGTAGAGCTCAGCCCAGAGCAACAGCACCAGCGGCGGAGCCTCAGGTAGAGTTTGCTGATGAGGTTCCTGCCCAGACAGTACCGGCTGGGCTAGCACAGGTTACCGAGGGGTTCATCGCTACCCCGGTACTCCAGGATGCACTGGTCCGTCTAGTGGGCCTCATGGAGAGTGTCACTCAGGCAGGCTTATGCAGCATCAGCCATCTCTCAGGCTGGGGGAGGAGCCCAGACTCCCGCTAGGCGCACTCCGGAGCAGATGGCTCCTCAGTTTCATACTCCAGCAGCTCAGACAGCTGGGGTAGTTCAACCGGGTATTGTGGCTCAGACCGGTAATGGAGCAACTATGTCTGTTGATGCTTTGTGGAGGTTGGACAGGTTCACCAAGCTTTTTACTACTACTTATAGCGGTGCATCTTCAGAGGATCCCCGAGTTTATTTGTATAGTTGTCACGAAGTTCTACGGAACATGGGGATAGTGGAGACCAATAGGGTCGACTTTGCTACTTTTCGTCTATCAGGTCCTGCCAAGACTTGGTGGAGAGATTATTGTTTTGCTAGACCAGCTGGATCATTGCCTTTGACTTGGGCCTAGTTCTCTCAGCTATTTCTGGAGAAGTTCCTTCCTATCACTCAGAGAGAGGATTATCAGAGGCAGTTTGAGCATCTCCAGCAGGGTTCTATGACTGTCACTCAGTACGAGACCAGATTCATTACCTTGGCCTGTCATGATATTATGATACTTCCCACCGAGAGAGAGAGAGAGGGTGAGGAGATTTTTTGAGGGACTAGCTCAGCCGATCAGATTGCAGACGGCTAAGGAGACAGGGAATGACATTTCTTTCCACGATGCAACCAATGTGGCCAGACGAGTTGAGATGGTTCTACTATAGGGGAGTGGTCTGACAAGAGGCCCCGTCATTTTGGCAGGTTTAGTGGTGACTCATCTGGGGGCATGGATTCTTTTGGTAGAGTCCATCCACCCAGGCCGTTTCATTCAGCACTTCAGGTTTCTTGCAGTGCTCCAGGTGGCCGTGGTTCTCATATGCAGTATTCTGATCAGTTTCGCTATAGTACACCACCAACTCCTATCAATGCACCGTCGCTCTAGAGTTTTCATGGTGGTTACTCAGGTCGTCAAGGTCAGCTTTAGGGCCAACAGTCTCAGCAGCCGAGGGCTTGTTATACTTTTGGTGGTCCGGGGCACGTTGCTAGATTTTGGTCTCGAGCCTCGAGCAGTTCTCAACACAAGGGTTCTCATGCCATGGTTCTAGTACCGGGTATTTTTCCACCCGCTCAGCCAGCTAGAGGTGGGGGTCGAGGTGTTAGAGGTGGACGTTAGGCCGTTAGAGGTGGAGGCCAAGCCGCTAGAGGTAGAGGTCAGCCAACAGGAGGCCGTCCCAAGGATGTAGTTCAGATTGGTGGGGCTCAGCCCCGATGTTATGCTATTCCATCCAGACATGAGGCTGAGGCCTCAAATGCAGTTATTACAGTTATGGTTTCACTTTGCAGCAGGGATGCTTCGGTTCTATTTGATCCAGGGTCCACATATTCCTATGTATCATCTTATTTTGCCTCGTATTTGATTGTGCCTCGTGATTCTCTGAGTTCTCAGGTATATGTGTATACATCGGTGGGTGATTCTATTGTGGTAGATCGTGTCTACCATTCGTGTCTAGTGGTTATTGGGGGTCTTGAGACCAATGTAGATCTTCTACTCCTTGATTTGGTAGATTTTGATGTCATTTTAGGGATGGATTGGTTGTCACCTTATCATGCCATATTGGACTGTCATGCCAAGACCGTGACCTTACCATTTTCGGGGTTGCCTCGACTAGAGTAGAGAGGGACTCCTGGTCATTCTTCCAGCAGGGTTATCTCCTATATGAAGGCTCGGCGCATGGTCGAGAAGGGGTGTTTGGCCTATTTAGCTTATGTTCGTGGTTCTAGTGCTGAGGTTCCTTCTATGGATTCTGTGCCTGTTGTCCGTGAGTTTCCAGAGGTGTTTCTTGCAGACCTGCCGGGTATGCCATCCGACAGGGATATTGACTTTTTTATTGATTTGGCTCCGGACACTTAGCGCATTTCTATCCCTCCATATCGTATGGCCCCGCCAGAGTTGAAGGAATTGAAAGAACAATTGCAGGATTTGCTTGATAAAGGCTTTATTAGGCCTAGTGTCTCGTCTTGAGGTGCGCCGGTGTTGTTTGTTAAGAAGAAGGACGGATCGATGAGGATGTTCATAGATTATCGGCAACTGAACAAGGTTACCATCAAGAACAAATATCCATTGCCGAGGATTGATAACTTGTTTGATCAACTCAAGGGAGCCAAGGTATTTTCAAAGATTGATCTTAGATCTGGCTACCATCAGTTGAAGATTGGGGCATCCGATGTCCCTAAGACAGCTTTTCGCACTCGGTACGGGCATTATGAGTTCTTAGTGATGTCATTCGGGTTGACAAATGCCCCGGAAGCTTTCATGGACTCGATGAACCTAGTGTTCAGGCCTTATTTTGATTCTTTCGTGATTGTCTTCATTGATGATATTCTTATTTATTCCCTCAATCGGGAGGAGCATGAGCAACACCTTCGAGTCGTTCTCCAGACTCTGAAGGATAGTCAGTTATATGCTAAGTTTTCGAAATGTGAGTTTTGGTTGAGTTCAGTTGCATTCTTGGGTCATGTTGTATCAGCATAGGGTATTCAGACGGATCCCAAGAGGATTTCGGCGGTCAAGGATTGGCCTAGACCCACATCATCCACAAAGATCCAGAGTTTCTTGGGTTTGGCGAGTTATTATCGTCGGTTTGTGGAGGGGTTTTCGTCTATCGCAGCCCCGATGACCAGGTTGACTCAGAAGGGTGCCCAGTTCAGGTGGTCAGATGAGTGTGAGGCGAGTTTTCAGAAGCTCAAGATAGCTTTGACTACGACACCAGTGTTGGTTTTTCCCACAGGTTCAAGGCCATATACTGTGTATTATGATGCATCTCGTATTGGACTTGGTGCGGTGTTGATGCAGGATGGCAAGGTTATTGCTTATGCTTCGCGACAGTTGAAGATCCACGAGAAACATTATCCAGTTCATGATTTGGAGCTAGAAGCCATTGTCCACGCGCTGAAGATTTGGAGGCATTATCTATATGGCGTGTCATGTGAGGTGTTCACGGGTCAAAAGAGTTTGCAATACTTGTTCAAGCAAAAATAGTTGAATTTGAGGCAGAGGAGATGGTTGGAGCTGTTGAAAGACTATGACATCACCATCTTGTATCATCCGGGGAAGGCCAATGTAGTGGACGATGCTTTGAGTAGGAAGTCAGCGAGTATGGGTAGCCTTGCGTATATTGAAGTTCAGGCTTTAGCCAATCATTTCATGAGATTGGATATTTCTGAGCCCGACCATTTTCTAGCTTATAAAGTTGCTCGTTATTCGAGATCGGTAGTATGATGATCCTCATCTACTTGTCCTTAGGGACACGGTGCGGCACATTGGTGCCAAGTAGGTTACAGTTGGTGATGATGGAGTTTTGCGGATGCAGGGTCGTATTTGTGTGCCCAATGTGGATGGGCTTTGTGAGTTGATTTTAGAGGAGGCCCATAGTTCCCGGTACTCTATTCATCCGGGCGCCGCAAAGATGTATCAGGATTTGAGGTAGCATTATTGGTGGAGGAGGATGAAGAAGGATATTGTAGCGTATGTAGCTCGGTGTTTGAGTTGTCAGCAGGTAACATACGAGCATCAGAGACCTGGTGGATTGTTGCAGCAGATTGAGATTCCTGAGTGGAAGTGGAAACGTATCACCATTGATTTTGTTGTTGGACTCCCACGGAGGAAGTTCGATGCAGTATGGGTTATTGTGGATAGGCTGACCAAGTCAGGGCATTTCATTCTTGTGGAAGTTTCCTATTTTTCGGAGAGAATGGCAGAGATCTACATTAGGGATATTGTTCGTCTTCATGGTGCGCCAGTGTCTATTATCTCTAATCGAGGAACGTAGTTTACCTCGCATTTTTGGAGGGCAAATCAATGTGAGTTGGGCACGCGGGTCGAGTTGAGCACAACATTTCATCCTTAGACGGACGGACAGTCTGAAAGTACTATTCAGATTTTTGAGTATATGCTCCGTGCTTGTGTCATTGACTTTGGAGGTTCTTGGGATCCGTTCTTGCCATTAGCTGAGTTTGCCTAGAACAAGAGCTATCAGTCGAGCATTCAGATGGCTCCCTATGAGGCATTATATGGTAGGCGATGTCGGTCGCCTGTTGGATGGTTTGAGCCGGGAGGGGCTCGGTTATTGGGTACAGACTTGGTGCAGGATGCCTTGGATAAGGTTAAGATTATTCAAATAGACTTCGTATAGCTCAGTCCAGGCAGAAGAGTTATGCCGACCGCAGAGTTCGTGATGTAGCATTCATGGTTGGAGCGAGAGTGTTGCTTCGGGTGTCGCCCATGAAGGGCGTGATGAGATTTGGGAAGAAGGGCAAGCTAAGCCCTAGGTACATCGGCCCTTTTGATATCCTTGACAGAGTGGGAGAGGTGGCTTACAGACTTGCGTTGCCACCGAGTTTATCGGTTGTGCATCGATTGTTTCATGTGTCTATGCTTCAGAAGTATCACGGCGATCCATCCCATGTGTTAGACTTCAGCAGTGTCCAGTTGGACAAGGATTTGACCTATGAGGAGGAGCCGATAGCTATTCTAGACCGGCAGGTTCGTCAGTTGAGATCGAAGAGTTATCCTTCAGTTCGTATTTAGTGGAGAGGTCAGCCTGGCGAGGTAGCTACCTAGGAGTCCGACTCCGATATGCGGAGCCGATATCCCCACCTTTTCCCCGATTCAGGTACTTTTCTATGTCCTTTCGAGGACGAACGTTTATTTTAGAGGTGGAGAATATGATGACCGAAAAAGTCATCTCTCATTTTATAAGTCAAAACTGTATTCCGAGGCCTTGAAAACCTCCTTTTGTCTCACCTCAATTTGTGCGCGCAATCCGGACGTATATCCGGAAAGATTTTATATGAAAAATTGAGAAAAATGCTAATTTTACCTTTAAAATTAAATTTAAGTTGATTTCGGTCAACATTTTGGGTAAACGGACCCTGACCCGTGATTTGACGGTCCCGGAGGGTCCGTAGGAAAATATGGGGCTTGGGCGTATGCCCGGAATTGGATTCCGAGGTCCCAAGCCCGAGGAATGAATTTTTGAAAGAAATTATTTAACTGAAATTATAAGAGTTTTTGGAAATTTGGCTATATTTGAAATTGATGGTATCGGGCTCGTATTTTTGGTTTCGAAGCCCGGTACAGGTTTAGTATAGTATTTGAGTGGTGCCGGTAAAATTTGGTAAGAAACATAGGTCATATGACGTGATTCGTACCCGTGGTTGTAAAATTTGAAACTTTGAAAATTTGGTACAACCCTCACAAACGTGATGTACAAGTTGGGCTGGGGAGGGGATTCTTCTACGCGAACGCGACTGGCCACATGCGAACGTGTAGTGTACTGGAAGGGGGCTGGGGAGTCCTTGAGTTGTTCTTCGCGAACGCGGTCCCAAGCCCGCGAACGCGATGATCAAGGGGGACAGACCATTGCGAATGCGAGCAGCTCATCGCGAACGCGTAGGCCTTTTGGCCGCAATGCTCCGCGAACGCGACAGACCTCAGGCGAACGCGTAGAAGGTCTGTCCAGTGTTACAGTAGCAAAAACGGAAAAGACCATATTTTCATATCCCCTTCCATAGAATCCGACCTTGGGCGATTTTTGAAGAGGGATTTCACCACAAAATCATAGGTTTGTGTTCTTAAACTTATTTCGTCATCTTCCATCAACACCCATTAGATTTTTAGGCCTAAATCTTGCTCTTTAACGGAAATTAGGGATTTTAGGAGAATTAGGGATTTTATAAATTTGGGTATTTAGACCTCTATTTGGGGTCGGATTCCGAAACTAACTACATATTCGGGCTCGTGGGTGAATGGGTGATCGGGTTTTGATCCGAAACTCGTGTTTTGACCAAGCGGGCCCGGGGTCGATTTTTGACTTTTTGGGAGGAATGATAGAAAACCTATAATTAAGCACTGGGGTTGAATTATTTAGCATTTATTGATGTTGTGAAGTTAATTATGTCTAGATACAAGTGAAGTTGAGGCGAATTCTAAAGGGAAAACGATAATTGAGGCTTGAATTTGGCCGTGGTCCGAGGTAAGTGTTTGGCTTAACCTTAGCTTGAGGAAATGTGTATTGTGTCTTATTTGCTACGTGTTAGTGTTATGTTCAACGTATAAGTGTGGTGACGAGTATCTGTACGTTGGTGTCAAGCATGCCCGTGAGTCGGATATTTTGATTTATGTGATTTTATCATTAAGTATTACTTGAGTTTAACTTGATAATCATCCATGTTGGTGGTATTTCCTTGGTATTGATCATTGTTGAGTATTGGTTCAAGTTGAAAATTATTACGTGAAGTTAAGTAACTAAGTGAGATTGGTTATAACTGTTTCCCTCGCCGGGATGATATTGATTCTACTGTTGGCTCCCTTGCCGGGACGTTATGGTTTCTTTTACTATTGTTTATACTGTTGAATACTTTGCCGGATTGCTGTCATTTGATTTGTTTGGGTTAGGAAGAGTGTAAAGCATGAAGGGCGATGTCGTGTATGATATTGTGAGAGAGTGTTAAAGAACGAAGGGTGATGTCGTGCCATGATTATGAGAGAGTAAAAGAACTAAGGGTGATGTCGTGCCGTTTCTATTGATTTATGGTGAGGATGAGAGTAAAAGCATGAAGGGTGATGCCGTGCCGATCCTATTAATTTATGGTGAGGATGAGAGTAAAAGCACGAAGGGTGATGTCGTGCACTTGACTTTGTGTTACTATTTCTGTTGTGTTGAATTGATATTTATTTTGTCGCTTTACTTCGTTATTTTCATCACTTGATATTTCCTCCCCTCAGCATGTTTCCCCTTTCTTTTGAATTTAGCTGCCTATTTATTGTTATTATTATTGTTTTTCGTATATGACTAAACTACACAGGTTTATATGGTTGTTGTGTCTTAGCCTCGTCACTACTTTGCCGAGGTTTGGATCGACACTTACTCAGTACATGTGGTCAGTTCTACAGATGCCACAATCTGCACTTTTTGTGCAGATCTCGGTACTGGACCCTTCGGACCCTAGATCGAGGTTGTTGCCTTCAGTCCAGTGGAGACCCGAGGTAGTCCTGCTGGCGTCCGCAGGCCTTGGCGTCACCTTCTATCCTATTTCCTTCCTGTTCTTATGTATTTCTAAGACACATGTATTTTGTTTTTTCAGACCATTATTTGTAGTATTCATAGACAGACCGTGAAATTGTGACACCAATTCTGGGAGTAGTTATTATGAATTTCTTAATAGTATTTAATCAAGTTGTTAGATTCTGGTTCTTCCGAACTTTTATTTCCGCTGATTTTGTATATCACTTGCTAATTGATAAGAATAATGAAACAAGATAAAATAACTGCTAAGGTTGGCTTGCCTAACGAGTTCAATGTTAAGCGCCATCACGGTCCCGACGGTGGGAAATTCGGTCGTGACAAATTGGTATCAGAGCACTAGGTTGCTTAGGTCTCACAATTCACGGACAAGCTTAGTAGAGTCTGAGGGATCGGTACGGAGACGTCTGTGCTTATCCCCTAGAGGCTAAAGAGTTTAGGAATGACTTCACATCTATTCTTCTATGTCGTGCGATTTGATTTCTCAATGCTAATTGAATTTCTACTCTATTCTCTCACAGATGGCGAAAATACGTGCTTCTTCATCCACTGATCAGCAACCCGAGTCCCTAGTGGCAGCTCCTACGAGGGGCCGAGGCCGAGGCCATGCTAGAGGTCGAGGCAGGGGCAGAGCTTAGCCCAGAGCAGCAGCACCAGTGGCGGAGCCTCAGGTAGAGTTTACTGATGAGGTTCCTACCCAGACAGTTCCGGCTGGGCCAGCTCAGGTTCCCGAGGGGATCATCGTTACCCCGGTACTCCAGGATGCTCTGGTCGGTCTAGTAGGCCTCACGGAGAGTGTCGCTCAGGAAGGCTTACTTCATGCAGCACCAGCCGTCTCTCAGGCTGGGGAGGAGCCCAGACTCCCGCTACGCGCACTCCGGAGCAGATGGCTTCTCAGTTTCAGACTCCAGCAGCTCAGACAGCTGGGGTAGTTCAGTCGGGTGTTGTGGCTCAGACCGGTGATGGAACAGCTATGTCTGCTGATACTTTGTGGAGGTTGGACAGGTTCACCAAGCTTTTTACTACTACTTATAGCGGTGCATCTTCAGAGGATCCCTAGGCTTATTTGGATAGCTGTCACGAGGTTCTACGGAACATGGGGATAGTGGAGACCAATGGGGTCGACTTTCACTACAAGAAAGTATGGAATTTGCAACACGTTTTTAGCAACAACTATAGTTTTGTTGGTAAAAATGAACAAATAGCAATAACCTCATAAAGTTGTTGCTAAATCATATAATTTTTAAACACACAATTTTTGTTGCTAGCAAATATTATGATATTGTTGCTATATTCTATTAGTTAGATAATTAATTTTAAATTAAAAAAATTGGCAACAACATTTTGCAACAATCACAGTGTTGTAGGCTTAATGTAATAAATGACAACAACTTGAAAAAGTTGTTGCTATTGTCATAGAACTTTTAGCCACGTCTTATTCATTGTTAGCAACCACTACATTGAAGAGTTGTACCAAAAGCAATGTCAATTGTACTGTGTACTTGGCTTTTCCAATCACTAAAGAAATTGCTTTTCAAATTGCTTTCTTTCTTTTGTATCAATTGCTCTTCAAAGACTACTCCCCAACTTCATCAATTCCATGACACCATTACTCCTTCATAATTCTTTTTTGTCAAAGACGAATCCACCTAATTCATCATCCAAGAATTTGAAAATTTTAAAGAGAACTAGAGGAAGATTTTGGCATAAATTGAAAGAAAAGGAGCTTCGATATGAATATTGACCCCGATCGCCGCAAAAAGGTACGTTTTTTTAATCATTTTTTCTGGAATAGCAGCTGAAATTTAGTTCTCTGATTTGCTCGTTAGTTGCAGATGTAAATATGGCTTAAAATAAATTAATGAGATTTTGCTTTGATATTGGCAACAATAAATTTGTATTGCTGGCAATACACTTACTTTTGCCTACAAAATAGGTGGGTTGTGGCCTAAAATTTAGCTAATTATTTTCTAGTTTTCCGTCAAAATCAACGCGGCAAAATTTTCTCTTGCTAATCACTTTTTTTGTTGCTGCCATATTTTATTTGAAAATATAGTAGTTTTAAAATATAATAAATTAGCAATAATTTATATTTGGTAGAATCCTTAATTGTCTCAACAAGTTCTGTTTACGCCTTAATTTTCTCAACAGGTTTGGTTAGTGGCCTAAGGTTTAGCTTAGTATTTTTTAACTTTCCACCCAAAGAAAAGCGGCAAACCTGTTTTTTTTAAATTATCTTTTCCTTAATCCTTAGCCTATTTCAGTTACCATTCTAGCAAGGTTTTCTCCTTTATTATTCTACAGCTCTGAGCAATTGGTTCTGGTCTATTCTTTGCTTCATTATTTCTCCTCTACAAAGTCTTGGCGAGTCTTGTTGATTACTATTTATCTATAGTGTGTTCCTTCACTTGTATCATTCTGTTCGTCCAATTTATATGCTGTTATTTTTACTGTATTTTAGTATAGAGTCTTTCTCTGACCTTTTCCTTATTTATTTATTTTTTTTGCTAAATTGACAGCAAAAAAATTGAGGGACAGTTAATATTTTATATTTTTGTAGGTTATTATATGATGGATAAAAATCGGATACTTCTTAGGAATAGAGCATTACCAGAATACTTGAATGGCGTGGAACAATTTTTAAACTTTGCATTTTCAAATCCTAATGTTGGTTTGAGAATACAATGTCCGTGCGCTAACTGTAACCATGTGCGTAGGAAAACACGAGAAGAAGTGAAAATAGATTTACTTAGGTGGGGTATAGATCCAACATATAATAGGTGGATTCATCATGGTGAGTCGGATTCATCTTCAGATGATGAAATAAATTCTAGTGCAAATTCAGAATCAGGAAATGATGATGCTGCCACTTTCGAGATGCTACATGACATGTATCACGGTGTTCCTATAGATAATATAACTCATGATCCGTCTGATTAGTCGACTGATTCTAGATATGAAGAACCTAATGCAGAAGCTAAGAGTTTTTATCGGTTGTTAAAGGATGCAGAGCAGAAATTATATCCAGATTGTGAAAAGTTTTCAAAGCTCTCTTTTGTAATGCGTCTTTTTCAAATGAAGTGCGTGCATGGTTGGAGTAATACTTCATTAGACTCTTTGTTAAAACTATTAAGTGATTCTTTTTCCAAAGGACATGTGCTCCCTAATTCTATTTATGAAGTTCAAAAGATTATTAAAGATTTGGGTCTAGATTATGTGAAAATAGATGCTTGTGTTAATAATTGCATCTTATATAGAAAGAAATATGCGGATCTTGAGCAATGTCCTAAATGTGGTGAGAAAAGATGGATAGTACGGAAAGGAGGAGAAGATGACAATGAGGTTGCTTCAAGTAAATTGAATAAGAGAAAGAACGGAATTCCTAAAAAACATCTTAGATACTTTCCTTTGATCCCAAGATTACAATGATTGTTTATGACTAAACGAACCACAGAAGATATGAGGTGGCATAAAGGCATCCAGCTGACTCACTGACATGGAAAACCTTTGATTAAAAGCATTTGGATTTTGCATCAGATCCACGTAATGTAAGACTTGGACTTGCTTCAGATGGTTTTAATCCATTTGGTTCCATGAGTAATGCCTATAGTATGTGGCTAGTATTCTTGATTCCGTATAATCTTCCCCCATGACTATGCATGAAACAATCTAATATTTTGTTATCCTTGCTTATTCTTGGCCCAAAAAGCCCTAGTATGGATATAGATGTGTATCTCCAACCTTTGGTTGATGATTTGAAAATTTTATGGGAGGATGGAATTGAGACTTATGATGCTTTTAAGCAACAAAATTTTCAATTGCGTGCTTCTTTGTTGTGGACAATTAATGACTTTCCAGCATATGCCATGTTGTCCGGTTGGAGCACAAAAGGTAAATTTGCTTGTTCAGTTTTTCATGTGAATACTTGCTCCATTTACTTGAAATATGGTCGAAAGCATTGCTATATGGGTCATCGTAGATTCTTGAAAATAAATCATCCTTATCGCCGGACCAAAAGTTCTTTTGATAACACAAGGGAAGAAAGACCTGCATCACAAGCATTGAGTGGAGATGATGTACTTGCACAACTAAATACATCCTTACAAGGATCTATGGGTGACAACACAAGAAAAAGAAAATGAGATACGGAAAGACGTGACAACTGGAAGAAGAAAAGTATATTCGTTGAACTCCCATATTGGAGGACTGTATTGTTGAGACATAATTTGGATGTAATGCATATAGAAAAAAATATTAGAGAAAGCATGATAGGAACGTTGTTGGATATTGATGGAAAAACAAAGGACACATTGAAATCTCGATTTGACATACAAGAGATGAGAATCAAAAAGCCTCTTCATCCAATAAAAAGTGGGGATAAGTACATACTTCCTCCTGCTAGTTATACAATGTCCAAAACTGTGAAGATTAAATTCTGTCAACTCATCAAAGATGTCAAGTTTCCTAATGCTTATGATTCTAACATTAGTCGTTGTGTCAATGTTAAGGATGCTAGACTGTTTGGACTCAAAAGTCACAATCACCATGTTCTTTTCCAGCGTATCTTTCCACTTATCATCAAAGGGATTTTGCCAAAGGATGCATATAATCCGTTAATCGAATTTTCATTATTCTTTAGTGATTTGTATGCTAAAGAGTTGCATATGGATAAGTTAGATAGAACAGGTAAAAGTATACGGGTGATAATTTGCAAACTAGAACGTATATTCCTACATCCTTATTTGATGTCATGGTTCATTTGGCAATCCATTTAGCAAATAAGGCAAAGGAGGGTGGTCCTGTTCAATTTCGATGGATGTATTTTATCTAGAGGTTAGATTTTTACAACTCTAAATTTTTCTTTTAGTTGAAATTTGCTCGAAACTAATATATCTTTACTTAACAGAATGTTGCGCACATTAAAAAGTTATGTACGCAACATGGCTCGCCCAGAAGGGTGGTCAGTTTGTAACGACCCGGCCGGTCGTTCCGTAGGATTTGCACTATTATCTCTATTTTTGCCTTGTCATGTATCGCTTATACTGTTTATGATGTGTTGGAGTCGGAGGGTGTGGATCCGGAGCGGTTGTGATGAGAATTGAGACACTTAGTCTCTTAAAGTAGCCTTATAGTTGGAAAAGTCAACTGGGAGTTGACTTATTGGTAAACAACCACGGAATGCGGATTTTATGGATCGGGTAGCTTCGTTAGGTGATTTGGGACTTAGGAGTGTGTTCAGAATGTATTTTTGATGTCCGGTGTAGAATAAGGCTTGAATTGGCGAAAGTTAGTTTTTGGCGAATTCCGGTCGGCAGTGGAAAATAGGCTATCGGGGTCGGAATAGAATTTCGGAAGTTGGAGCAGGTTCGTAATGACATTTTGGATATGTGTGCAAATTTTCAGGTCAATCAAAGGTGTTTTGGATGGTTTCGGCATCGTTGGTGGAATTTAGAAATTTCAAAGTTCATAGGCTTGAATTCGATGTGATTTTGGTGTTTTTGCGTTGTTTTTGGTGTTCCGAAGGTTCGACTAAGTTTGAATGAGGTTATGGGATGTGTTTGTATGTTTGGTTGGGGTCCTGAGGGCCTCGGGATGGTTTTGAGTGTTCAACGGGAAGTGTGGAAGTCAATTGTGCTGCTGAAGTTGCTGTTGCTGTCACGACCCAAAATTTATTAAGGTCGTGATGGCACCGAACACCACCAACAGACAAGCCAACACTCGATAGATGATTAAATTTCTTATTTTAATATTCGAAATCGTTGCTTTTCACTTCATTTTATAACAATCAATAAGTTTTACTAAGTAAATAACGATGTTTTAACAATTTAAATAACAAATACATCCCAAATCATCCCAGAACTCGGTGTCACAAGTGCACGAGAAAATTTCTAAGAAAAACCAATGAAATACAATAACTGTCCGGAATACAAATTGGACGGAACAGAAAATACACTACTCTGAAGGAGACTCTGCAGGCTGCGGGTCATCTCGAGAGAAACAACTCTCCTAAGTTTCATAGTCAGCCACATCACTGTGTCAAGCAGGGCCACTAGCTATACATGTACTTGTGCAACAAAAATGCACAACAAGTGTCGTATGAGTACGAAAACAACGTGTACTCAGTAAGTATCCCGCCTAACCTCGAAGAAATAAAGACGAGAGGTCGAATTTGACACTTGCTAGAGGTCAATCTAATAAAATCAAGGGTGACACTAAGCATGAATATCATAGGTAATTTAATATGTAGTGATAGGAAATAGCAACTTCTTTCACATTTAAGATTTTTAATCTTCGTCATTTTAGTTGACAATTCATAATTCCCAGGCCAGAAAATAAGTATAAATCACAGAAAGTACGCAACAATTATCATGCGCAAGAAATGCCGAGGGTCGAATGCGCGGACCAACAATAATAAAATGTGCACTGCCGAAGGGTCGAACGGCTCAAACCATAGATGCATCTATTACCCCGCTCGCGAATCGATCATGCGACGCGGTCATATATAATTAATAGAGTTACCCTACTCGCGAATCATACCTACGACTCAGGTACTCATAGATACACAAATTAAGACAGTAAATCCATGCATTATCAGGAAAACAATTATACAAGGAAAACTCAATTCTCTTTCTAGATGATTAAGAAAAATAAACTTTAACCTTCTTAGGTATTCACTTGCTAATTCGATAATATTAAACAATATAATTTTATCAGTAGAATTACAAGTACAACAAGTAAAGCATGCTAGTGGGTCCTAGACTACGCGGACACAAGCATAATAGTAGCTACGCACAAACTCTCGTCACCTCGTGCGTACGTAGCCCCCACAAATAGTAGCACATATTTAATTAGTTCACCTATGGGGACAATTCCCCCTCACAAGGTTAGAAAGGAGACTTACCTTGCTCTGAATTTCCATAACCGGCTCCCAAGCCCTTCCGACAACTCAAATTGATGCACAACGCTCCAAAACTAGCCAAATAACGGGCAAATCAATTAAAACATACCCTAATACTTATAACAATTCAATTTACATAAATTCCCAATTCCGCTTGATAAGTTGACAAAATTTCCCTCGGGCCCACGTGCCCGGATTCCGATTTTTTTGAAGATAAAGATTACCCATAGCATTACGAACTCAAATATATATTTTATTCCAAATGTCATGTCCAATTTCGTGGTCAAAATCCAAAAATATCAATTTCTAGGTCTTCTACCAAAAACGCACAATTTCCACTAATTTCCATGTTATAATCCATATATACTAATGTATTTAACTCAAAATTGTGAATAAAGAACTTACCCCATTCCATATGGTGAAAATCTCCTCAAAAATCGCTTCAATCCGAGCTCCATAGCTCCAAATATGCTAAAAATGGCCGAAACCTCGATATATAACAAATGCGCAGCACTTCCGCACATCCTCTAGTATAATGGTCATAACCTTTTGTACAAAACTCCAAATTGCAAATGGTTTTACGTTTTGAAAGGTAGACACCAAGACTACAACTTTCATTCTTTGCTCATCTCCCAATTCCTTATAGATTACGAGATATAAGTTTCTAAAGTCAGCCCTATGCGACACAATGTGATTTCCAAACTCTTCCCGGACATGCTGTAGTGTATCAACAATAACTCTTGGTACACACCTCCAAATGAAAAATGGATGGAGTTTCTGAAAACTAGGCACAAAGGGATACAACTTTCATTTTTGGATCATCTCCAAATTCCTTATAGATTACAAGATACAAGCTTCCAAAGTCGAGTTAGTGCAGCAGAATATTTCCTCTACGCGATCGCGAAAGGCCTTCCGAGATCGCGATTCACTGGCCAATTTCTCTCATTTTACTCATCGCGATCGTGACCAATTCCCCGTGATCGCGTAGCACACTTATGTAGCAAAAAACCAGCATCTAAAAATGGCGTAAAAATGGTCCGAAACCAGCCCGAAACTCACCTGAGCCCCTCGGGACCCCGTCCGAACGTGCCAACAAGTCTCAAAACATATCACGGACTTAGTCGAGGCCTCAAATCACATCAAACAACGCCGAAACCATGAATCGCACTCCAATTCAAGCTTTATGAACTTTGAAATTTCAAACTTCTACATTCGATGCCAAAACCTATCAAATCACGTCGGATTGATCCCAAATTTTGCACACAAGTCTCAATAAACATTACGAACCTGTTCCAACTTTCCAAATCGGATTCCGACCCCGATATCAAAATTTCCACTTCCGGTCGGATTTCTCAAAAACCTTCAAATTTCTATCTTTAGCCAAATGACTTCAAAATAACCTATGGACCTCCGAATTCGCTTCTGATCGTGCTCCTAACTCCAGAATCACCATTCGGAGTTATTCCCAGACTAGGAATCCCAAACGGACATCGATATCACTGAAATGCACTTTAACCCAGACTTATGAAATTTCTTCTAAAATGCTAACTTCTACAATATGTGCCGAAACGCTCCCGGGTCATCCAAAACCCGATCCGAACATACGCCTGAGTCTGAAATCATCATACGAACCTGTTGGAACCTTCAAACCCTGATTCTGAGGTCGTTTACTCAAATATCCAATCTTAGTTAATTCCTTCCACTTAAGGCTTCCATAATGAGAATTTTCTTTCCAAATTGACTCTTAACTTCCCGAAATTCAGTTCCGACCACACCTACAAGTCATAATACCTGAAATGAAGCTGCTCATGGCCTCAAACCGCTGAACGACGCGCTAGAGCTCAAAACGACTGGTCGGGTCGTTACATTCTCTCCCATTTAAACATACGTTCTTCCTCGAACGTGCTAAGAACTGCTTTGGGGGGTATTTGAAATCAATGTTTAACACCTCGTGCACTTGCTCGTGCTACCACAACCCAGCTGAGCACATTAGCTCAATCGAATCTGAAGATATCCTCTATTATCCATACAATAAGCTCGGAACCCAGTTCCAACACCCGAAATTCTCTGTCAGGCCTGTTCCAATATATGAACACCGTATCAATCACCACACGACGTACCAGAACATGACTGCATACCATTGCTAAATTAGCACCATGCACCGCATAATTCATCACCTAACCACAATGGCATTCCCTGAATCTTAGTATCCAAAATCCCACGAATCTGATGCTCCCAATGGACCTCATGACATACATATAGGTCCTGCTATAACGCTTACGATACCACCACAACGGAGGAGATGTGCAGAAATTCATAACCAACTGCAGAGTTAACAAATCATTGAATCTCTCCTCTTGAATAGAATCGTCACCTCATTACAAACCAAGTAATGGTATTTGTCCTTTAGTATACTTCACATAATCTTATCGCACAGATCCCTGATCCAATAATCTCGTCTCACCCAGTATGAACTGCTCAGGAAACAAATCACCCCATACATGACCAACAATCTCCCATGATGCCACAAGGCGCCAATAGGCCACAACTCGAACATGATACATAAAGAAAAGAACTCAGAGAGAGACTACTCAACTCGCAATTAATATGAACTTTCCTCAAAAAATAGGAACGACTGGTCGGGTCGTTACATTCTCTCCCATTTAAACATACGTTCATCCTCGAACGTGCTAAGAACTGCTTTGGGGGTTATTTGAAATCAATGTTTAACACCTCGTGTACTTGCTCGTGCTACCACAACCCAGCTGAGCACATTAGCTCAATCGAATCTGAAGATATCCTCTATTATCCATACAATAAGCTCAGAACCCAGTTCCAACACCCGAAATTCTCTGCCAGGCCTGTTCCAATATATGAACACCGTATCAATCACCACACGACGTACCATAACATGACTGCATACCTTTGCTGAATTAGCACCATGCACCGCATAATTCATCACCTAACCACAATGGCATTCCCTGAATCTTAGTATCCAAAATCCCACGAATCTGATGCTCCCAATGGACCTCATGACATACATATAGGTCCTGCTATATCGCTTACGATACCACCACAACGGAGGAGATGTGCAGAAATTCATAACCAACTGCAGAGTTAACAAATCATTAAATCTCTCCTCTTGACTAGAATCGTCACCTCATTACGAACCAAGTAATGGTATTTGTCCTTTAGTATACTTCACATAATCTTATCGCACTGATCCCTGATCCAATAATCTCATCTCACCCAGTATGAACTGCTCAGGCAACAAATCACCCCAGACCTGACCAACAATCTCCCATGATGCCACAAGGCGCCAATAGGCCACAACTCGAACATGATACATAAAGAAAAGGACTCAGGAAGAGACTACTCAACTCGCAATTAATATGAACTTTCCTCAGAAAATAGGAAGTAAAACACAAGAAAAATTAAATATAGGGGACCTTACTCAACATCACACTGTTGCGGCGTGCAACCCGATCCAAATAACATACCCGTGGTGGTGTGCCACCCGATCCACACATAAAATTTACATAAGGAGATACACACCGAGCTAAATTGCTCATTACCACAAAATATCGAATATCGGTCACAAGCACGCTAAGTGCACAATACCATCCTGGGGAGACTGATAGAGCCATACGCTACAAAACTCAAGCACAACTGAGGTGCGATATATAATCTGAATCTCAAGAGCTATCCTGCTCACATAACATCATCACTACGCAAGAACTCAACACATAGGAAAATATCAAGTCGTTTCCCAACTCACACGGCACAGCAGAATATTACATGAGATGAACAAAGACAGAACAACATCTGATGTTCTAATATCTTTCCATGAAAAGCGCTATACCGAAATGAACACGCCTGACTCATATGGAGCCCATAATCATATTTAAATCCATCCACAAACATCGAGTCTACCTTGCTCGCACTGAACTAGGCTAATAACTTTACCTGGGTCCATAATACACCACTTTTCTCATAACACACAAGAACAACCGTCATAGCCTGGACAAACATCCCAAAATCCACAACAACATGAACCGAGCGCCCTCCAGGCATAAATTCTCAAATAAGCAATATTACCCTTCTTTATACTTGGTCCAAATCTTCGATCAGTTAAGTGACTACGTGTCACACTTCTACAGTTTTCCCGTGGAATACACTTCCACGATCTCATACACTAGATAACAAGTCTGCACATCCATGCCACCGGCCACACTAATGCTGTAAAGAAAAATTCAAGAATTCATAACCCGTATGCAAAGCCTCTCTCACGAAACACCGCTCCCAGGCGACGCTGAAAACATTACCAGCTTACTTCAAACATTCAAATCCCTTTCCTGCTCGTAGAGCTCATGACATCCTTGTCAACACCAAACCGCAACCTTGATCCTTACTTTCAGTTCCATACTGCTTGCTGTACCTATCATGCCAATATGGAATAGCATAGGAATTTCATCATAACTCCTGAACCACTAATAGAGTGAACACTCATCATATAGAAACCCTTTTTACTCACCTCAATTCAAGAGAACCACAACAACGCACGAGTGAATTCTCATAATCACCAAACATGCAAATCCTCAAGCCATAGTCTATACCCCCATCATCCTTCCGGGATCCGCCTACCCATGACAGGCCATAATATCCGCCTACCCATGACAGGACATAATACTCGAATGCTTCCAAATAAAATCTATCACGGCGACCGACAAGCCTCGCACAACCATCACAAATCACATGCATAGCCTAATCACGCTGAAGGAACTGATCACTGTCGTACATCTGCCATTACAACCATGGCTAACCAATCTATTTTCTTCTGATTTCCATCACCCGTGTCACTTTCAAACTCCACTTATGCGGGACATAACTGATTTACCCGTATACCTGAAACTGAAACTGATACGACACTTAGCCGCGCAATCGACTTATCAACAGCAGACTCCCCCACTTGGCTCAAGCCATAGATTAAAATGAACAATAGCTCACAACGCCCATACGCTGATACCGCCACGATACCACAGTGAGATTCACTCAAACTTTCCATAAGCCATAATTCGCACTCACCGCACAAATAATGATAACCCAATCAACACCTAGCAACTCAATTCGCACTCACCTTGAGTGACCTCATTCCACGAGACCACTTGTCTCCAGACCCATGAACCATTTCATGTTCTCCTTGCACTTATATTCACATCTTCGGCTGGTATACCCATCCCGGGATAACATAAAACACTCCAACCATTTCCTTTTTCCTTAAAAATTCCGATGCAGAAGCTCGATCCTTAACCATACTGTGGGCTTGAAATACTTAGACACCACATGCTGACCTTTGAATCCTTGGAACCATTGTTGAGAGTCATCCACTCTGGCCTGGTCCCGAATATAACCAACTCCACGGCTCCGCTGGCACCTGAACACCCATCTTAATAACGCGCCCGACTGACCAACTTCCCTTGCAAATCATCATTGTACGAAGCATAAGCCCTGAATCTTCCTAAATCCCAAACCCTATTCAACAAGGCCAACCTTTGCACACATTTATCAAATCCCATGCTCAATTACCATTTTATTCCTTTCCCCCTTAGCTGTAATAACTTGCCAATACGCCGAAAATCTGCAACCCCATGAGAAGATAATCCTACAACCCAATCGCAGGCGGTGAGACTCTCCCACTTAGCCGGGAGCTACTCCTTGCACCATTCTGGAACCCACCGAAATTCTTTCTTCATTGCTGACATGATCTTGCTCAACCAACACGTCAATTCTTCTAAATTCTCCTGTTAGCATTCCATGAATACTCTAATTCCCTAGCATCATTCACATATTCGGCCTCTTATCGAATAATCAATAGAATTCCTCGCGGAAACTTGCCGACCACACGACCGCTAACCTGCTCACATGAGATAATCCACCCGTGGAAATTACATGCCGACATCCTCCAATGTCGCTGCACGGGGAGCAATCACTACCACATCAATACCCCATCTTAAGCCCGTCCTCATTCACCAACTATACTAGTCCGTTCACTCTCTATGGACATCAACTAAATATGCGACAACACCTACTAATTCCAAGTCACATTGCATCCTCCTTCATACCAACCACTCCCCTCGGATGTACCCAATCTTCTGCCGAAATAGACAATATTTCAATTTAAGCCCGTGGACCCAATCACCGTCCACTAAAATTTTCCAATCACTCAAAACTCCTCCTCAAGATGTGCATCCGTCTTACCACAGAACTCACATGCTATGCTGCCACTTTGTCGCTTTGGTCAAACTCACTCCTTTAAGCAACTACTCGACTTTTCTTCTTACACCCGGCCTTCTAGAAATTTAACCGTGACCTGACACTTCACACGTGTCCTTCCTCATCCCTTGCTGCCTAGCCGTTGCCTTAAGCTAATATTTATCTTTGTAGCACTTGACCCGATAGGTTGCCACTAACTTCAACCCCTTCTAAAGATCCCCTTCTCGAGCCATCAACATTAGAAATACCTATTCAATCCTGAACCACCGCACACCGCGATCTTTGACAGCCGCTTCTACAATACTACTTCACAATATTCTGACCCAATGCAACCGAAGAAACTATAGCACTGGCGAACTTAACACATTCTATTCGATCAAAGACAACGATACCACATCACAGATGAAAATTCCACCTCGCTTGAAACACCAAGTATTATTACTCTTTCAACCCAATTTGAACATTCATAGTTCAATTGCCTTTCCTCTGCCGGAAATAAAATACTAAAATTTTAGAATCACGCTCAGAGAAGACCTCCTCTCAAGTCATTTATTTTCCCCGACATATGGGCAAGAATCCTACCATCATATCAACACCGCGCGATGACCAATCATAAGCATCATAACAACTTGAGCATAGCCTCAAAGATCTCAGAAACACAGCTATTGAGCTGAACAACATAATATCCTTCCGCAGAGCAACGACAATAGCCCCAATCAATTTCACAGGGAGAAACATCCCGCACCTCATCTGAGGTATCATTACAATTCCTCAATTCCCGATTTATAGCAAGCACTTCGCGACGCGTAAGATTGAGTAAGAAGAAACGTAGGCATGAGCCTTAAAGGGAATCAAAACGCACGATGAGGAATCAAGAAGGGAAGTACTCCTAACAACCCTATAGCCTCTCGAAGATAAGAACATACATCTCCGTACCGATCTGCAAGACTCTACTAGACTTGCTCATGACTCGTGAAACCTAAGGGAACCTAGTGCTCTGATACCATGTTGTCACGACCCAAAATTCATTAAGGTCGTGATAGCGCCAGACATCACCGTCAGGCAAGCCAACACTCGATTGATGATTAAACTTCCTATTTTAATATTCGAAATCGTTGCTTTTCACTTCATTTTATAACAATCAACAAATCTTACTAAGTAAATAACGATGTTTTAACAATTTAAATAACAAATACATCCCAAATCATCCTAGAACCCGGTGCCACAAGTGCATGAGCAAATTTCTAAGAAAAACCAATGAAATACAATAACCGTCTGGAATACAAATTGGATGGAACTGAAAATACACTACTCTGAAAGAGACTTTGCAAGCTGCGGGTCGTCTCGAGAGAAACAACTCTCCTAAGTCTCTTGGTCAGCCACATCACTGCGTCAAGCAGGGCCACTAGCTATACATGTACCTGTGCAACAAAAATGCACAACAAGTATAATATGAGTACGAAAACAACGTGTACTCAATAAGTATCCCGCCTAACCTCGAAGAGGTGGTGACGAGAGGTCGAATTTGACACTTGCTAGAGGTCAATCTAATAAAATCAAGGGTGACACTAAGCGTGAATATCATACGCAATTTAATATGTAGTGATAGGAAATAACAACTTCTTTCACATTTAAGATTATAAATCTTCGTCATTTCAGTTGACAATTTATAATTCCCAGGCCAGTAAACAGGTATAAATCACAGAAAGTACGCAGCAATTATCATGCGCAAGAAATGCCGAGGGTCGAATGGCGCGGACCAACAATAATAAAATGTGCACTGCCGAAGGGTCAAACGGCTCGAACCATAGATGCATCTATTACCCCGCTCGCGAATTGATCATGTGACGCGGTCATATATAAATAATAGAGTTACCCTGCTCGCGAATCATACCTGCGACTCAGGTACTCATAGATACACACATTCAGACAGTAAATTCATGCTTTATCAGGAAATCAATTATACAAGGAAAAATCTATTCTCTTTCTAGATGATTAAGAAAAATAAACTTTAACCTTCTTAGGTATTCATTTGCTAATTCGATAATATTATACAATCTAATTTTATCAGTAGAATTACAAGTACAACAAGTAAAGCATGCTAGTGGGTCCTAGACTACCCGGACACAAGCATAATAGTAGCTACGCACAGGCTCTCATCACCTCGTGCGTACGTAGCCCCCACAAATAGTAGCACAATTAGTTCACCTGTGGGGACAATTACCCCTCACAAGGTTAGAAAGGAGACTTACCTTGCTCTGAATTTCCATAACCGGCTCCCAAGCCCTTCCGACAACTCAAATTGATGCACAACGCTCCAAAACTAGCCAAATAACGGGCAAATCAATTAAAACATACCCTAATACTTATAACAATTCAATTTACATAAATTCCCAATTCCGCTTGATAAGTTGACAAAATTTCCCTCAGGCCCACGTGCCCGGATTCCAATTTTTTTTGAAGATAAAGATTACCCATAGCATTACGAACTCAAATATATATTTTATTCCCAATTTCATGTACAATTTCGTTGTCAAAATTCAAAAGTACCAATTTATAGGTCTTCTACCAAAAACTCATAATTTCCACTAGTTTCCATGTTCTAATCCATATATATTAATGTATTTAACTCAAAATTGTGAAGAAAGCACTTATCCCATTCGATATGGTGAAAATCGCCTAAAAAATCGCTTCAATCTGAGCTCCATAGCTCCAAATATGCTAAAAATGGCTGAAGCCTCAATATATAACTTTTGCCCAGGTATTTACTCACTGCGATTGCGGCAAATACCTCGTGATCGCGAAGTAAACCAATTTCCAGCCCAAAATATGCTCTCGCGATCGCGAAGAACAATTGCACAGCACTTCCAGACACCCTCTAGTATAATAGTCATAACTTATTGTACAAAACTCCAGATTGCAAATGGTTTGACTTTTTGAAAACTATACACCAAGGACTACAACTTTCATTCTTTGCTCATTTCCGAATTTCTTATAGATTACGAGATATAAGTTTCTAAAGTCAGCCCTATGCGACACAATGCTATTTCCAAACACTTCCCTGACATGCTGTAGTGTATCAACCATAACTCTTGGTACACACCTCCAAATGTAAAATGGTTGAATTTTCTGAAAACTAGGCACAAAGGGCTACAATTTTAATTTGTGGATCATCTCCAAATTTCTTATATATTGCAAGATACAAGCTTCCAAAGTCGAGTCAGTGCAGCAGAATATTTCCTCTACGCGATCGCGAAAGGCCTTCCGCGATCGCGATTCACTGGCCAATTTCTCTCATTTTATTCATCGCGATCGCGACCAATTCCCCGCGATCGCGTAGCACACTACTGTAGCGAAAAACCAGCAGCTAAAAATGACCTAGAAATTGTCCGAAACCACCCCGAAACTCACCCGAGCCCCTCGGGACCCCGTCCGAACGTGCCAACAAGTTTCAAAACATATCAAGGACTTAGTCGAGGCCTCAAATCACATCAAACAACGCCGAAACCACAAATGACACTCCAATTCAAGCTTTATGAACTTTGAAATTTCAAACTTCTACATTCGATGACGAAACCTATCAAATCACGTCTGATTGACCCCAAATTTTGCACACAAGTCATAATCAACATTACTGACCTGTTCCAACTTTCGGAATCGGATTCCGACCCCGATATCAAAATTTCTACTTCCGGTCAGATTTCTCAAAAACATTGAAATTTCTATCTTTAGCCAAATGACTTCATAACCTACGGACCTCCGAATTTGCTTTCGATCACGCTCCTAACTACAGAATCACCATTCGGAGCTATTCCCAGACTCGGAATCCCAAATGGACATCGATATCACTGAAATGCACTTCAACCCAGACTTATGAAATTTCTTCTAAAATGCTAACTTCTACAATATGCACCGAAACGCTCCCGGGTCATCCAAAACCCGATCCGAACATATTCCCGAGTCCGAAATCATTATACGAACCTGCTGGAACCTTCAAACCCTGATTCTGAGGTCGTTTACTCAAAAATCCAATCTTAGTCAATTCCTTCCGTTTAAGGCTTCCGGAATGAGAATTTTCTTTCCAAATTGACTCTAAACTTCCCGAAATTCAATTCCGACCACACCTACAAGTCATAACACCTGAAATGAAGCTGCTCATGGCCTCAAACCGCTGAACGACGCGCTAGAACTCAAAATGACCGATCGGGTCGTTACAGTTGTTGTCATATCCGCACCTACGGATTTTGGACCGCAAGTATGAGCCGCAGGAGAGATCAGGGGGATGCAGGTGCGATATATGTTCATCAGGGGAAGAATCATAGGGGCGATTAATTGGGCGCACCTACTGAACCGCAGGAGCGGATTTTGGCCCGCATGTGCGAGTTTGGCCGTTTAAGTGAGAAACCGCAGGTGCGGTCCATTGAGCGCAGGTGCGGCCTGCAAGTGCGATAAGTAGGACCGTAGGTGCGAAAAGGCTGGGAAGAAGGTATATAAGTTGGACTTAGCGAATTTTGGTCTTCTTTTCACCATTCTTATACGAGATTGAAGCTTTTGAGAGGGATTCTTGAGGAAACCAAATTGGAATAACTTGGAGGTAAGATTCTGACTTCATAACTTGATTATATGTGATTAAAGACCTAATTAGTGGTGTTAAAGTGGGGGGAAAATCAGTGTAAAAAGGGGTAACTAGGGCTTGGGATTAAGAGACCTTCTAATGGGGATTTGAGGGGTCATTTGGACTCCGATTTCAGTGTTCTTGATATGTATGGACTCGTGAGAGGATGGGGATCATTATGGTGTAAATTTTATCGAGTTCTGAGACGTGGGCCCGGGGGTCGGGTTTTGGCCAATTTCGAGAATTGTGCCTAATGTTTATATTTTTCGATTGGGTTTCATCTCCCTAGCATATTTTGATGTGATAAATCTAGTTTTGATAGATTCAGAGCATTTGAGAGCCGATTCGAGGGGCAAGAGTGTTGCGAAGTAGCTTTTCGGGCTAGTTTGAGGTAAGTAATGACTTTAAACCGGGAGTGACGTACACATTGGATGACGAGTGTGTGGCGTGCACTAGTTGGGGAATTTGAAACTGGTTCTTCCCGAGGCAACTATTGAGTTGTGAAACTTCTTTTAAATCATATGATAAATAGTATTTCTATGTTTTTGATATATTTGGGCTATAAGTCATGTTTGGGACCTCGTGCCGACCTGTTTAGACCCCTTAGGGGCTGTTTTACTGATATTCCTCACTGTGCTAACTATGATTTACACTCAGTCATTTTGTTAAACTATTTTTAATGTTCAGACTTGTTGATATTATTTCATGATATAAAATACTGTTTTGGGTCGAGAACCCCATTTATTTATGACCCGAGTGGCATTTGAAAGTTTCTGACTGAGTGAGGCTGAGATCCAATATTGTGAGGATATATGATGGATCGGGTTGCACGCCGCAGCATGTTACACTATTATGTTATGTGAGGGGTTGAGTTCCAAAGTGATTGATTCCATGATTGGCTTGTTCAAGCGCTTGGGCTGTAGGAGCCCCTCCGGAGTCTGTACACTCCCAGTGAGCAGGTACCTACTGAGTGCGAGTGCCGAGTGATGAGTGACTGTGAAGTGCTGAGTGACTGCTACTGTGTGACTGTTAGGTGCTGAGTGACTGCTACTGAGTGACTGTGAGGTGCTGAGTGACTGATACTGAGTGTTGATTTGGCCCGAGGGGCAGCTTATGTTGATATTCTACTTAAGTATTTGATTATGATTCATTCATTATTGAGATTTTCTTTGGTATTTTACTGAGAAACAATGCAAATCATACTTGTTCAAAGGATTTTTCTGAAACTGGTTTTAAGCATCTTGCCTGAATGTGTACACTGATAGAACTCAGTATTTTACTATTGTGAATTGATGTTTTGTTACTGTGTGTTTCTTACCGTCAGAATTGATTTATTTTCATTACTACTAAGTTGGCGTACTCATCATTACTCCTTGCACCTCTGTGTGCTGATCCAGGTACTGGCACTGACCGGTAGTCATCTGAGTTCGTACGACGCCAGCTTTGGAATATTGAGGTAGCTGTCCAGCATCCGCATCACCTCCATTTTCCTTTCCTTATTTTTGTACTTAGTATTCCGTTTTTGAGACCTTGTATTATGACAGTATTGTTACTGGTGCTATTCTTAGATGCTCGTGACCTGTTGACTCCAAATCTGAGAAATGGTTATAGACTGTTAGCTTGTTTTGCTTTGTTAAAGATTTGAAAATTATATACTTTTTATAAAGTGTTATTAATGATTTGGGAAATTTCACTAAAGAAAATGTGTAATATTGTGATAGTTGGCTAGCCTAGTTCCACGATAGGCGCCATCACGGCCGGATTGAGATTTGGGGTCGTGACACAATTGCTGAGGGCTATCTTGCTGAGGAATGCATGGCATTCTATTCCAAATATTTGACTGATATGGAGACAAAGGAAAATCGCCCGGGTAGGTATTCTAATTCTTCCAACATGGATCCTAATGGCTTATCTGTATTCAACTGTTGTGGTAAGCCATTTGGAGGGGGTGATTGGACAAAATTGAATGATCTTGAAATTAAGCAAGCGCATTTTTACATCCTCCAAAATTGTACAGAAATTGGCCTTTTATCGAGTAAAAAACTTTTCACTTAGTTTACATTATTTTTTTCTTATGAATTCTTTCAATGACTATCTTATAATGTTTCATTTTATTTTAATTTTCACCGTCTATAGGGAACATTTAGAAATATTAACAAAGGAGAATAATAAAAATGTTGCCAAGAGGCACAAGGAGGAATTTCCTTTATGGTTTTAGAAAAAGGTAACTTATATAATTCAATGTTGGTTGATATTGATTTAGGACAATTCATAAATTTTATTTTTAAGTAGTACTAATATTTGTGAGTTTGTAATTAATAGGTGCTACAATTAAAAGATAACGGCGACAGTCGAATTACTGATCAATTGCTAGATTTGGCAAGAGGTCCAGATTTACGAGTTGAATGCCATAATGGATATGTTTTGAATGGTTTTAGGTTTCGAACGATGGCATCTGAGAAATTTTTATAAACTCAAAATAGTGGTGTAGTTGTAAAGAGTGATGAATATACAGAAAATGCTGATTATTATGGAAAGATAAGAAGAATATTAGAAATCCAATGTTTGGACAAAAATTCAGTGACATTTTTCGAATGTGACTCGTTTGAAGTTTCGCCGCATGGTCGAAGTCAAAGTAGAGGTTACCAAAGGGATGAATATGGATTCATATGTGTGGATGTGACAAGACTTCATTACACAAATGATCCATTTATTCTAGGATCACAAGCTCAATCTGTGTATTATGTTAAACATGATCAAAATGAGAATTGGAATGCAGTGGTAAGGGTAAGACCACGAAACTTGTATGATCTACCCGAACAAGATGATGAAACAGAACCTTATCAATTAATTGACCTGGTTGGAAGGGAACAACAAAATCTTTAAGTAGAATCAGACACTAAAATGATTAGAATACAAAGAGAAGATATTGATGGATTGAGTGTTGAAGCACCTTCTCCCAATAATGAGGAAGAACTATACTTAGAAGTTATAGATGAATCGGATCATGAAGATAGTGATGGCTCAACAGACGAAGAATATTTATCTGAGGATGAACATGATGAAAAAGAGGATGATGATTGGCTGTGAGGATGAATGTGATTTTTCATCACCTTGCCCAAATGGTTAATTTTTCCTTTCCACTTCTCTTTTTATTTCTTTATTAGTATTATTATCATTATGTTTGTTACTACTTAACTTCATTTAATATTTAGAATGTTTAGCTTCATCCCATTCCAAATACTGATTAAAAATATATCAGAATACATGATTTTATATCTAACAATCGTTATTTAGTTACTCTATTTGCTTATTTTTACTTAAATAGTTTGTTTGGGCATACACCTTAATCTATAGTTATATTTTTGGATAGATTATTTTCTGATTGACAATATGTGCAATGTTCTGCCTTCATTTCTACTTTCAACTAGTTCCAGTATAATTCTTTTTATTATGTCTTGCAGACTATCATGATGATAAATGTGCATGTTTCTGCTAGTGTTGAATCTGGTGGAGTAATTTCAAACCCACAACCACTTAAGTTGATTCATTTAGTAAAAAGTAGCTTTGAGAAATCTCATGCTTGTATAACTTAGTAGAAACAGACTTTTTATGCCTTCAAATTTGGTAATGAATTCTTATAAAGAGTAGGATTTAATTATTTGAGTAATTGATTTATTTTTAGTCACTGAGAGTAAAGTATGATAATAATATATATTTTCTGAACTACTAATCTTTTAAATTTCCTCATGCATTTCAAGCAGAAGATACATTAGGTTGTTAGTTAGTTGTTATTTATTGTATAAACATTCATTTTGTAGAGGAAGAGAACTTGTTCTCCATCTATTTGTGGATTAGAGATCACATCTTTATATTATTTGTAAATTGTAATTACTTTGGAAGTTGAAGTTTGTAAGGACTTTATATGAAAAATACCATGCCTAAGGTCGATAAATCTATTTCCTTTCTGTGGGGTATTTTTTCCAGTGAATGTTGAAGTTTTCTGGAGTCTTTTATTTTAATATTCTTATCTATTGTTGAAGAAAAAATGAGAAAGGGAAGGGGGAAGACTAGAGGGTTTTAAATCCAAAATAAACGCAAAAATAATCCCAATGGAAAGCTGGAGCTGATTATCCCACTCGATCGAACAGTAGCAGTTGGTCCTGGAGCTAATAATTTTGTTACTGAGATTTCAGTTACAGTTGACCAGAATGTTAAGCATGATGTCAAAACTTGGAAGAAAGTTTCTGATCTAGCAAAAGAAAGGTTTGTTTCTCACATGCTGGTAATTCTCTTTGTTTTTTTAGCATGATGTCTTACTAGGAGTAAGACGATAATATATAAGTATTACATGACTCCTGTTATCAAACTTGGGTTTGTTAGGCCCAATATTGATATTACAATCAGATCTAATAACCATTCATAAATAAAAGCCAAAAATATGTATAGAAAATAGCCTATTACAAAAATATCCATTTTCTGCCTTGTCGCTTATTTGTTGTCCAACCTTTTTAATTCTGATGTGATTATCTATTGTGTTGTGATTCCATGATCTTCTTTATTTTCTCTTTTCATCTTCAGATTTCCAAATATTGTCACCTGCTCCACGCACTGCCCTGCACATGTTCCCTATGATGTTCATGCATTTTACCTCCCATAATTTGACTGCTTTTCTTGATTTAACTTGTGTTTGTCCTCCCATTTTGTGTTCCCTGTATGTCCTAGTAGCTGAACCTTTATATCTCTGTCCAAGTCTTGACGAATCCATTATCATGCTCATGCCTTCCATAACTTGCCCCCTAGTGGATTGAGTACATAGTACTAATATCACCACTTGGAAGTTGGGCCATGGAGAGGGCATGGTTACAATAATGATACCTGCTAAGCGTATTGTCCATCGCCCAACTCCTGTGCTGATGTTGCTTTGTTCCTTTCCTCAATTCAAGTATTATCCATGTGTCACGACCCAATTCTCCCTCCGACTGGGTCTCGTGAAGGCACCTAGTCTAGACGACTAGGTAAGCCTATTCCTTACGCAAAATTAAGATAAAACAAGTAGAATAGCAGTAAGTGATATAAATCATAATAAAGTCGATGCCGCTCGGTATTAACAGTTTACTTTACCCAGAACCCGGAATATCACAATACATCACAAGCTAACTCTACGGCTCAATATGTACATCTGGAAAAGAAAAGACCGTATAGTTTCATCTACAAGTTCTACTACATCAAGATAAGAAGGGGACTTGGAGATCTGCGGACGTTGCAGATTATACCTCGAGTCTCCTGATACTGCTGCTGGCTAGCTGAGATACCGTGTACTAGGACCTGGGTCTGCACATGGGGAAAACATGCGCAGAAGGGCGTGAGTACTCCACATTCGGTACTCAGTAAGTGCCAAGCCTAACCCCAGTCAAGTAGTGACGAGGTCATGTAGAGGCCTTACTGAGATTTGCAAAATGAAAGATATAGTAAGCAAGTAAATAAAACATGTGATAATCAACAAAAATGATGAGTAAAGACTAACAAGAACAATATGACTAAATGCTCAGATCAACGCAGTATATATAAAGCTCTGTAAGAAAGTAAAGGTGCAATGCAATGCAATATGAGGGAAAGACTCAGGTCTCCGCCCGCAACCCCTATGTATGCAATGCAGAATGAGGGAAAGGCTCAGGTCTCTGCCCGCAATCCCTACGTATGCAATGCAGAATGAGGGAAAGGCTCAGGTCTCTGCCCGCAATCCCTATGTATGCAATGCAGTATGAGGGAAAGGCTCAGGTATATGCCTGCAATCCCTGTATGCAATGCAGTATGAGGGAAAGGCCCAGGTCTATGCCCGCAATCCCTGTATGCAATGCAGTATGAGGGAAAGGCCCAGGTCTATGCCCGCAATCCCTGTATGCAATGCAGTATGAGGGAAAGGCCCAGGTCTATGCCCGCAATCCCTGTATGCAATGCAGTATGAGGGAAAGGCCCAGGTCTATGCCCGCAATCCCTGTATGCAATGCAGTATGAGGGAAAGGCCCAGGTCTATACCCGCAATCCCTGTATGCAATGCAGTATGAGGAAAAGGCTCAAGTCTCTGCCCGCAATCCCTATGTATGCAATGCAGTATGAGGGAAAGGCTCAAGTCTCTGCCCGCAATCCCTATGAAAATACGTAATATAAGGTAAATCTCAAAATAGCGTAGTTTAAAGGTTTTAAGAAAATAAATTAGAAATTCCAGAGTAAAATCCTTAAATCAGTTTCAAATAATAGTAACGATTGGAAAACCAGTTAGAAATCAATTTACTAGGGTAAAATCATACGTTATTATGCAGTTCAACCGATACCAGTGATAATAGAATTGAAAATGAGGCATTTTGTAGAAAGAAATATGAACTTCTGTGAAAAAATCCCGTGCACGCGCTCGTCACCTCATGTACACGGGGTTTTATAGCAAAAATTAGTTAAAATGCCTAATAAAAATTCCCCAACACAGAGTTAGGCAAGCCACTTACCTCAACTGTGCAAATCAACCGCTAATCACTCTCTTGCCACGAGTATCCAACTCCGGGTGGCCCAAATCTATTCAATTCGATGGTATAATGTAAATATAAATTCGAGAAATCAAGATAACTAATTAATTCGGAACTAATACGCGAAATTAGAAAATTTGACCAAAACGCCCCTCGGGCCCACGTCTTGGAATCAGATAAAATTTATATTTTCTGAACCCTTATTCACTCACGAGTATAACCATATGAAAATCTCTCAAATCGGAGGTCAAATACCCAAACAAAACCCCAAAAATCGGTCTAGAAAGTTTCTTCCAATTTTCCCCAATTTCAACTCAAAAATCTCGAATTTAAGGGTGGAGTTGAAGACTAGAATCATGGAAATTAACCTAGGATGGTTAAGAATAACTTACCTAAAATGCCCAGCTGTAAAAGCCTCCAAGAATCGTCTCTCCCGAGCTCCCACAACTAAAAAATGATGAAATAACATGAACCCTCGGATTTTAGAATTAAGCACACAGGGATCTCGCACCTGCGGTCCCTTTCATCGCAGGTGCGGAAAATCACTCAAAGGCCCTGGGACCGCACCTGCGATAGAAAGGTCGCGCCTGCGATTCCGCACCTGCGGAGCCCAGGTCGCACCTGCAATCTCTGACCAGGCCACTCGAGCTTCGCACCTGCGACATAAGTCCCGCACCTGCGTGCTCGCACCTGCGGAAATTCCATCGCAGGTGCGGAACACCAGATACAGGTCTGGTTCAGCACTCTATAAAATTTCCAAACTTCCTAATAGGCATCCGAAACAATCCCGAGGCCCCCGAGACCTCAACCAAAACCACCAACTGACTCCAATACCCTATCCAAACTTGGTCGGGCCTTAAAAACACGTCCCCTAACATCAAAATATCCAAAAATGCATAGATTCAAGCCTAGAAACTTAGGAATTTCTAAGAATTTACCTCCGACGCCGAACCACGTCTAAACTCGTCTGAATGACCTCAAATTTTGCACACAGGTCAGAAATGACATTCTGGACCTGCTGTCGCTTTCGGAATTCCATTCCGAGTTCGATATCAAAATCTCACCTATCGGCCGAAATCACCGAAATTCTAACTTTCGCCAATTCAAGCCTAAATCTACGTCTGGCCTCAAAAACACATTTCGAACACGCTCCCAACCTCGAAATCACTCAACGGAGCTAACGGAGTCGACATATTTTCATTCCGGATCCGTCTTCACACAGCTCCCGCTCCGATCTAATTTCTAAGGTCAAAGCTCACCTTAAAGGACTATATGTCAAAAAACACTCCAGTTTTCATCACTCGACGCTCTGACTCAATCCATTAACATAATAAGACTTGGGAGAAACAGTTATTAGGGGTTGGGGGCGCTAAATCTCAAAACGACCGACCAGGTCGTAACACCATGAATGAAACTGTGATTTTCCTCCTCTCATTTGTTCATTACACATCTTAATACCTGTATGTGATCCATTTTTTGATTAATCATACTGTACATCCTCCTTGAATCCTGTTATAAGGTGATGCCTCGACAGCGAGTAGCTGGCCACTTTCTGACTGTGTCTATATTTTATGACCTCCAATATCTTCCTTATGTCTTTCCCAGCCTGCCCTCCAGTGGAATGAGTACATAGTACTAATACCACCACGTTGGACCAAGGGAAAGACATAATTACACTATTGATTACTACATCTGTGTACCATCTATGAATAAATGTGTACCTGTCTCTATTGTAACTAGATGAGAGTGGTTGTTGATGTCCCTCTATGTTTTCATTTATCTGGATTACTTCCACTGTATATGAGGTGTTAACCTCCTCTTGCGCATCTTGTCCAAGTCCCTCATATGTTGCTGGTGTATGTTGCCAATAGTATATGCTATCGTGATACAATCTGGGCAGCATAGTACTCTACTTTACTCCTCTGTTTAGGCATCCCTGTGACTTCCTCTCATTGGAATGAGTGCATATCATTAATACCACCAGCAGAGATTTCATCATAGGGTGTGGCATAAACACAGAACAATCACCTGCAAAAAAGAAAACAAGGTTAGAAAACAATAACAACATAGCCATCTCCCAAAGGATTAGACTATACTGATCTGCAGGTGCACATGCTTCCTCTGATTCTTTCACTTTGTTGCTGATTAGCGTTATTCTTAGTTGCGTGATCCTACATATTTCTGCACCTATAAATGCATGTCTCCCTGTATATCTTTTCAATGTCTCCTATATATACCAAATTGTTGCATCAACTAACCCATGCTGTCCAATTCTCCTATACATTCTGGACAGCTTTGCATTTTCTTTTTTTCTTAGATCATCACCATTATGTGAGTCACCATTAATCTTCAATGGTGATCTATTAGTTTTTTGTTCTTGAATGAGTAGTATTCAACCAAATGGCATATTTAGTAACATTTGCGCATTATAGTTGTAGTATGTATAAAGAACAGTAGGCATATTTTAATCTAATGGTTCCGGATTTGAAATCCTTTATTGTAGGTTCCACATACAAATCTATTTGGTTGCTAAGAGTCTTAGTGAAAAAGCTATCACTTCTAAAAAAAATTTTATTTGAGTGCAAGACGCCTTTGAAATTCCAAACATGCAACACACTAGGGATGCTATCTTTCATACAACTAATAAATTGTATCGATATCGTCGTAGTAGGCTCCATGATCATTTCAAGAAATTTGCTACAAATGAGGAACGATTGCAAAACATACCAGAAGATGTCACTGAAGTTGAATGGAAATTCTTGGTCGACTATTTCGACTCTGATCCTTTCAAGGTAATTAAATGAAATATGCGCAAAAGCTATTATTTAGCTTAAAAGAATTATGAAAATGTCTACGCCAACAAGGGAAGTTACAAAAAACTAAGAAAGCAACCTATGAAATGGAACTTAAGTTCTCATGACCAGATCCAAAGTATTATTTATTTCTTATTTTACTTTTTATACTTGAATTATAGGATATATCATTAATTCATATTCAATGCGGAACATGAGTGCTAGAAACAAAATAAACAAGGCAAAACAAGGAATCAATCATATTTGTGGTAGAAAATCCTTCAGGGCAATCTCTTTTGAAGAGGTGAGATATGTCTTATTTAATGAATTTGGTAATTCTTTCTTCAATAACGTGATTTGATTTAATTTTTTAGAGAGATGCAACCACAGGAAAAGAGCGAAACTTTCAAAAACTTTGGGAGAAAACTCACATGAAAGATGGTCATTGGGTCAACGATGCCGCTGCTGAATTGAATGTATATACAAAACACTAATCTTTAATCCTATGATATGAGTTTATTGAAACAAATATTGAAAGCTAAAGCTTGTATGTCCTATTTGTAGGATAAAGTGAATGAATTGGTTGCAGAGTAAATTCAAGAAACAGAAGAGGGTACTGATATGGACCCTATTGTTAATGCGTCCTTTATAAAAATTGTTGGAGAAAAGTCAAGCTATTACCGCGGCCAAGGATCGGGACTTAAGCTAAAAAATAAGCGATCCATGCAAGGTCTTCAAGAGCAACTGCAAGCCCAAAAAAAATAGGTGGAAGAAGAACGTCATAAACGAGAGAGTGTAGAATCTAAACTTAAAGAAGTGCAAGAGCAACTTAAGGAGGAGCGGAAAAATCTAAAAGTCATGAAAGCTCATGTAGGATTCATGGAAGCCCGTGTAGGACGTGAGCAGAAAATGTTAAAAGAGGGCATGGTGGGACTTGCATCCCTGATACAAAGTTCCCAGGTATTCATTTAGTATAAGCACTAAAGTTTCTGTAGGTTCCTTATGAAGACAAAATAGTTATTCTATAAATCTTTTGAGCTAAATCAGAAGTTGTAGCATGTAACAATGATTCACATGTTATATCTTTGAACATTTCTAACGTTCCTCTGTTTGGTATCATTCCACCTAAAATTTGTCTTTTAGACAAACTTGAAAACCTTATTATGTTTGGAGATAACTTAATTGGTACACACCCTTTAGATATATCCGAGCTTTCTTCTATCAAATATGTTAATCTTTTGAATAACAGTTCTAATCTCACATTGAAAGTTCACTGTGGTTGGGTTTAGAGGGTCCACTCACTTACTGGAAAAATGCCAAAGAGTTTGGCTTTGCTTCCAAATCTTGATGAACTTAGGTTAGGTTATTTTAATAGTTATGAAGGTGGAATTCCACCTGAGTGTGGTTATGTTAGTACCCTTAAGCTGCAAAGATTCTTAAGTTTGTTAACTAACCTATTAATTGTACTTGTTGTACTCAGTGCTTTTTCGAAAAGATTACAATTTTAATGAAGCCATTCTCTTTCCCATCCATTTGAGCTTCTGGGTATGCTTCGAATCCATCTTTTGTCTTATTTTTTGTCAAAAATTTTGATCTTTTTGCCTAAAATTTTATGGGTGTGCTAAAATGAAGATTTAGTTTGATTCAGAAACCTGCATTTCTTTGTGATTTTTTAGCTGTTATGTGTTCTTGATGCTGAAAAATTAATTCTTGGAAATGTTAGGCGTCTTTATGAGGTAGATTAGTTGAACTTTAAAAGTTTCTTGCTTTACTTTTTCTTGATGTTACTACATTTTGAGACGTTACAGAAAAGAAAAGGAAAATGAAGACCATCTTATTATTCTTTTTGTTAAATGGACCTGTGATGTTTCAGAAATTTGGGTGTAGATTAGGATTTAGTCCTCATGATGAGGTGGTGTTCATGCTATTGCGTGTGAGTTATGAATAGTCATTATTCTACTGGTTGATGAGTTTGTTTTTGTCACGAAAGGTTTACTTTTGTGTTGAATTGATGGTGTTATTCATCATAAGAAGTAACATTCAGATGATCTTTACTAGTTTGGGATAGAGGAATTGGTGAATAATATTAATACAGTTCATTAGTCCTCTAAATTCTATAGGTAAAGCTGACCTATGGTATGTATATGTTTGGCCTGGTTAACTGAGCTGCAGAATTTATTTGCAGATTTATATATGATAAAAGTGAAAACTTTTTGTGGATTTGTCTGTCCTTGAGTAGGTTTGATGCAGTGACTAAAAAAGTGCTCGCTTTCTCGCTTTAAGCGAGAAGCGAAGCGAAGCGCAGCGCACAGTCCATCACTTCAGGCATCAAAAGAGACTCGGGTAAGAAAAGCGACCGCTTCTCTGTAAAAAGTTGTTACACCTCATTTTTCGTACGTGAGAGTACGTCGTAAGTCAATTGATGTAAGCTCGGAAATAAGATTATATTGAGAAGCATATAAAGTAAGTTAATGATGTTACCTTGGAGGTTACAAATATTTAAGATCATGAATAACGAGTACCAAGAGGGTTGGAAATCTTAGAAGTTAAACCAATTGAAGAAAACAAGTTTCGTCGAAGGTCGACAAGTTTGGAATGTTATAACATGTACTTTAGGGTGAGACAAAGTTCTTAACATGATAAGGAGGTTATTCTACGAGTTATTTTTGTCGTATGATAGTCGTGTGCTACGTTTTGAAGTAAAGCAAGTTGTGAAACAAAAGTTGGCAAAGGTCTTCACAAGTTACATTCATAATGTGCTGAAAATTAGGTCAAACGTAACTGAGATTTCTTTCAATATACTAGGAATTATTGGATGATCTACCAACCAAATTTAAGATCTATGAGTCTAGTTTCCAACGCATTAAACCGTTTGTCTATACGACATCAGAGTAGAGAGATATTCGCGTTTTAGAGAGACTGCGCCAAGCAGCTCTCTATGCGACCCACATAGGCGGTTTAAGACATATGGATATATATAAGATGCCTCAACCCCGTTTTTAGTCATTCTTTTTTAGTATATTCAGACCTTAGAACCCTAAAAACACTCTCTCAAGTTTCTCTCATGATCCAAGACCCAAACAAAGGGCAAACAACACACATCAAGTGTCGGAAATCCCGTCGTGCTAGTAAATTTCTTGTTCTTCTTGTTGTTGCTGATTTTTGGGCGTTCCAGCTCGTGTGGGATGTTCTTTTAAGTGGTTTATGTACTGTAAAAAAACTCTCTTATGATTTTCATATCAACCCTAGCTTATTTCAATCTTTCGAATGGATTACACCATATTTCAACATCAAAAGTTAGTTCTAGTGAAAAATAACACCTCTTGGAGGTTGTGTTGTCATTGAGGATAGTTGTGGGCTGTGTTTTTCTGAAATTTAAAGTTTTTGCTACTGGTTAAGATGATTATAACAACCTACTAATTGTGCTTAATCTTGCTTGAATGTTGGTTAAGTTTTTAGGATAATAAACTACAAGATAATACTTGGATTAGCTTAAGTCACTTCTATGGTGTTGTATTGCCATTGAGGGTTGTTGTAAGCTAAATATAACTTGGATTTCAACTTGAAGCTACTGTAGGAGGTGTAAGTTCTTGCAGGTGCTTAAGGTTGTATTGATGTATTTTAAGTTAAATGGTTGGACTAGACATGAACTAGTGAATAAAGTTGCCAATTGAAGAAAGCTGGAGTTATGGATTATTTCCTTTCATAAAAATATACGGTATAAGGATGAAATCATTGATGAATTACTTCATTATCATATTAATGATGTTTTTAAGTTAATGTAAGAAGTCTATAAGGTGTGATATGGGTTATACAGATTCCAATCGAGCTTGCCGCTCAAAATGATTGTTGAACTAATCGGAGATTTTATTGTGAATTATATTGTTGTCATTTGGGCTATTTGGTGACCTTTGGTAGCATATGGGATGTAGTAAAAACAGGGGAGGTGCTGTCCGTTTTCTTGTAGAATATTGGTTTTGAAGTATGAGAGTTACAATGCTTATATTATGACGACGGAGTCGGGTTCTCATTGTGACGTAAGAAGATCATATTGAGCTTGGTTGACGATTGGAGAGAAGATTGCAAAGGTATGTTAAGGCAAAGCTCCGTCTTTCCTTTTAACACGAATTTTGGGAAATTCCTAAGACGCAAAATATAATATTTTACTATTCCATTGCTAGAAAGACCTTCTGTGAAAGGCATTGGGATCGTATCTGAAGTATTTTTATCATGCTATTAGGTTGATATTTCACTCGTTCGGTTAAATAGGGTATTCGACATCTATATATGTCATTTTGTCGGCTTTCTTAACCATATGTCCATATATATGAATTCTTATTCATCTTTGGGTTGTGTGACTGAAAAATAAAGGCATTTAGTATTTGCAATCGGTCCTTCTTCCTTGTTAAAGTGTATTTTAAAATATCTAAAGTGATACGTCGATTTCTAAAAAACTCAAATATAATTTTTATGTTTAAACTACTAAAACACTTGATTTTTGAAATACTTGCTTTTACTAATTATCAAGAAATCAGGTATAAGGACTAAGTGAAGCACCTTAAGCTTTTTGTGAACATCTTCAGAGTTAATTTATCTCNGTTCCACGAGACATTTGTATGCGATACGAAGGTGATTATGAGATTATGAGAATAAGAGTGTCAATGAGCCAAGATTGGCTAAGTTCTTGTTATGGCCTATTATGTGCATTCAAAGTTCATATCATACATGGCATAGTATGCATGGACTTCGAGCTATAATCGGAGGTAAGGGGCCTATTTGCCCGAAAGACTATATATATTGTACAGATGGCCACAAGTTGGCAATATGATACCGGTTAGCTACCGGGAGAGACCGCCATTGCTAGCATTTGGTTGGGTATGTCATGCATTTGCATCAATATATATGTATTCACGACATACGATTACACGAGCATACCATGCATATTTGATTACTATGAGGTCGGATGTCGGCCATGGAGGCTATCAGAGTTTCAGTGTCAGGTGTTATCTCTATTACCCTTTTTACATCAGCTATGTATGATTCTACTTTCTGCCTTACATACCAGTACATTTTTATTCGTACTGATGTCCCGTTGCCTGGGGACACTACATTTTTGTTTCGTGTGTGCAGGTCCAGGTAAGGACTCTGATCGACCCCTCCGCTAGGATTTCGGGGTTCAGCTGCGAGTTGGTAAGCTCCACCTCTTCCTGGAGCTTTCATAGGATGGTTACTTTTGTTGTACAATTTGGGTATAGTCGGGGCCTTGTCCCGACAATGCTTATGACATTTTTAGAGGCTATTGTGGACACAGTATTCTGGGTCGTTTTGCAGCTTTCAGTCTCCAGCCCATAGGCTTGGCATGTATATATATGTGTCTAGGCATGTATGTCTTCAGTCGTGGCCTCGTCGGCCAGCTAGTACTTTGTTATTTTGGCTTGTCTACCTTTGTTTATATGACTTATTGTTATTCAGGTCATGACCTTAACGGTCTTGGCTTAGTATTTCAGATGTTGTGCTACCTGATCTGTTGGGCCCCCAGTTTAGTTAGCTAGTATGTTTAGTGGCTAACTCGATCGAATACAGTATCGAGTGCCAGTCGTGCTGTCACGACCCAAATTCCCACCCTTTGGGCCGTGACTGCACCTAACATTTAACCCGCTAGGCCAGCCAACGTATAACTTGCAATAGTAATTTAAAATCATTTAACACTGAACGAAACGATGGTTCGTCACTTTTAACAAATTCCCAACAAAATACTGTAAGCATTGCT